>WEIS01034420.1:0-18681 GCA_013389965.1 Todus mexicanus
ATGATGATAATAATAATAATAATCCGTGTCTGTGCAAGTCTCTCCAAAGCTTTCTGAAGACTCCATTTGCGAGTGGCTGAATGAAAATGAAAGCCAGATTGTCTCTGTCGGTTTATTGCTTGCACTCTCCCACGATCTTGCTTTCTTTTTGAAAAGATTTATTCCTGATCATTACCAGATCAGACACACAAGGGGTTATTGCTTCATTCTGCCTGAGGTGGATTTGATTTGAAGTCTCACAAGTAATATTATGCCGTCAAACTATTTCCTCTCTATAGTAGAATAGAAAGGGGGTTTGGGAGAGGGAGAGGCAGCACGCAGTGCGACAGAGCCTGACTGGAGGGCACCACAGCGAGCCCAAGCAAGCAGCCCAACAGAAACCCTCTTCAGCCTCATCCCTGCTATGACCATCGTGGGGATGTCAGGAATGAAGTCAGGAGGCAGCATGACAAACTCCTGGGATGAGATACAGGAAAATCCTAGTGCACCGCCGGAGTCTGGCCGTGCTATGCATCCATCACATGATGCTCAGGAGTGTCTGATGCACGGCTGGGGATGGGCAGTGTGGTGGAAAGCCTCACATGATGCTCAGGAGGTTTCGCCTGGTTTTCTGCGAGGCTGAGCCTGCAGCAGGGAGGTGGAGAGGGATCGGAGCACCTCTTCTCCAGAGGCTCATTTCTTGCCTTTACCTCTGGCAAAATCAGGTCACCCAGTTCAGTGAGAGGGAAAAAAAAAAGGTCTTTTATGGTGCGATGCAGCCTTTTGCCTGTTCTGCACTTTTCTTGCTGCACTGAGCCCTTCCGTGCCTGTCATGGCCAGCATGAGCTCCTTGAGAAACCGTGACAAAGGAGTTCTCAGCCTCTCCCCATCTCCTCCCCGCAGCACTTAACATTATGTTCATTTTACTGTGTCGTTCAGCAAGTTGCTCTGTCCCTGTTACCTTTGCAAAGTGCCTGGCTCTGGGCTTCTTCACTTGATGTCTCAGAGCTCTTTGATGAAAACAAAAGTCTGGGAAAATCTTTGCAACAACCTGTGTGGATGTGATGTTTAAGGAGCAGTGAAGTCAAAAAAAGCCAGGACCCAGCAGCAGCACTGAGCTGGTCAGATCTTCAAGTGACGTTTTCTGCCCCTTTCCTCCAGCGTAGCCAAATAAAAGCTTACTAAATGTGCACCTCCAGACAGACCACACACTCGCCCAATTAATGTGGCTCCTGTTAACTGACTTAAGCCGCGTCACTGAAGAAATGGGCCTCTCAGTTGCACAAGGCTGGGGATGGCTGACTGGTTTTTGTCAACACGCGTAGGAAAGAGGCCAGCGATCTCCTTCTGTGGAGAGGAAAAACGGGCTGCATTTGGGAGCCTCAGCATGCAGGGCTTTGCAGCTGCCTCCTGTCAGCCTTCAGACAAGTCACTTCTCCGAGATTCAGAGCTCAATAAGGGGAAGACTCACACCATCTTCTTGACTCCTCTTCACAGCTGGACACATATTTTGGACCATTTTGTAAGTGCCTGTAGGCAAGGCCTTGTGCAGCGAGGACTCGCCGTTCCAAACAGGGATAGAAGGAATGAGCAGCAGTAATGCTGAGGGGCAAGAAGCTTGTGCCAGTGCTGCTGGTAGCTGCCATTTCTTCAGAAGCACTGCAGATGTGATGAGAACGGGAACGTAAATGCTTCATCCTTGTAGACTTGGTGCTTTGTTTATAATCCAGGCAGACATTCATGCTGCACCTGCTGCCTGGATCCTTGTATGGGCACGGATCATGAAGTCAAGGAAATAAAAAATCCTGGCTCTTTCTACAATGACTTGCTTACGTCAGTGAGCTTCCACCCACCCACCCTCTTACCAACAAGAAGTAGCAGCCATGGGTTAAGTGTGCAGCAGTTTCTCCTGAGGGCTGCAAGATCTGGGCTCTTGTAGGTACAGTTTTTTCTAGAAAATTGTTTGTCTGTGCAGCCATTGCAACAGTGTCTGGGTACCGACATTACAGGGATAAAACAGGTCACGCTGCCTGTCAGCAGCAGCGATTGCCTCTTTTGGTGTCCAGCTGTGCCTGTGGGTCTGAAACCTCTGGCTTGAGCCTGCCCATTCTTGCCTGGTCGGTGTTATCCAGTCCAGCTCAAGGCTTCTGCACACAGTAGATCCTCACAGCGTTTTGCTGTGCCATGGGAGTGGTGGCAGGCTGGCAAATGGAGCAAGCCCCCTCCACTGCCACTGATTTTGCCCTCTCCACAGCGTCGGGGAGTGGAGCATGGACCAGAGCTGGTGCCAGTGGTGAGGAAAACATGGAAAGAAGGAGACATCCCTTAAGCTACTGTGCTTCAGTCTGTAGAAAGCTTTCTTAAGGACAAAAAGTCTACCCTACTGTCGGGTGGCTGTTTCAGCACACAGAAGATAAGCATCTGCAGTGCCTTGTTCTGCTCACAAGTGCCAATACCCTTCATGGAATCTCCCCAGAAAACTCCTAAGATTATCTCAAATCAGATGCTTGCCAGTAAATCATAGCTTGGGCCCCTCCAGCCTGCAAAACAGGTTGCTTTTCATAGGACAGAAGTTGTGGCATCTTGGCTGACCAAAGATGGAGAAAGGAAGTTAGGCATGCCACCTCTGCTTGAAAATTAGGGAGAGGGAGATGTCCCGTGACACTAAACTATGTCTTTACAACATGCCCGCATAAAAAGTTATGAAAGAACAAATGCAAAAAGGAATCATTGTGTTTCTTTCCCTCAGAGATGAGAACTCTTCCAGGCCAGCAGCAAACCCAGAGATAAGAGCAGAGGGAAGATGTGTATCAGGATATGAGCAGAGTAAACAGAGGTGTCTCTGGGGACAGGCCATTACAGAAGTTCATTCATCCTGGTAAATGAGTAAGCAGAGTCTCGCAATGCAGCTCATTTTAAGGGTTGGCCCGACTCAGGAAATTGACCTTTTACCTGTTTTGAGTCCTAAACTAAACCTGAACACCACACGGTGCCGCTTCTGAGGCTGTTTCTCAACTTCCAAAGACAAGATGCACTTTCTAATGCTGTGGAAAACGAGTCACCCATTTTGTAATCCCAATAGAAGGAGGTTGGTACTTTAGGAGGCAGCATCGGTGCTGGTCACAGCCTCACATTGGGACATCACTCAAGGAGTCTGTCAGACCCCCCTCAGGACAGAGGAACACAGTGTTTCATCCAGTGGTCCTAGGCCAACCTGTCAGTCCAGCCTGTTGTGAAGGTGTGTGAGACTTCCCATGGAAAGAGCCTGGCTTTAATTGTGTGCAATTGTGCTCCTTTCCAAACCGTTCAGGGGAAATTTTGAAGACCGGACCTTTGCTTCAGGCATAAGAGATTTTTATTTAATTTTCACGGGCAATTTCTGCAAAGTATGATCAATCTCTGTTTCCAAGAAGAAGGAGGAGGAGGAGGACAAATCAGTTGTTTTACTTCAAAGCTTAAAAAGCTCTTGTGAACTTTCAATGAACCCATACAGTCCCCACGCTTAGGAGCACCGGCTTCTTGCTTTTTTAGTTTGCTCTACTGTGTCAAAAATACGCCCAATCTCAGCAACTCAAATATGACCCAATTATGAGCCTTGGGGTGAAAAAATAATATTGATGCCGGTGGATTCTTGTTCAAGTTTGGCAGCTAAAATGTGGTCAGCGTTGAGTATCTGCTCAAGAGCTGTTTGGGACCATGGGTTAAGGTTTTTCCTCTGGTTCTTGATGCCACAGGTTGAACAGAGGTCTGTGCTGTGGATCTCAGGCATTCAAGTCCATCAATGGTAGATAGTGTTTTGGTTGGCATTAATCAACAGTTATTTTTCTCTGCACTCACAAAGCTGCTTCTCCACTTTCTGGCTTGCTTACTGATGCTTGGTTGTGTTAAGTGGTACTGGGATTCTTCTGACCTAGCAAACTGTCAAGAGCTGCTTCCACTCCCTGCAGGAGACGTGGCCACCTCATCTGCTTGTGTAATGCTTCTCCTTGGGGACAGGGTGGTGGTTCCAAGGGTGCCAGACTCCTGTTGTGCAGACAACTCCCAGGCTAGCAGAGTGCCCTGATGACATCCTAGTGCACGTCATACGTGTATTCTCCCCATGCTTGAGGTCCCATTTCTTGTCTGCCTGGGGCCCTCGCAGGCAGCCTGCAGATGCACTGTTCCTACTGAGGGTCTCAAGATGCCCTGCAAAGTAAAATCTGTACATGCTGCCTTAATCTTCCCCTCTTTCTCCTGTGGCTGCGAGGGGAAGCTGTTTATTTGAGATGCAGGACTGGGGTTGCTGTAAATAGCTCTCTGCTTTGGTGAACCTGCTGTATTGAAGAGTGACAGCCTTGTGGCAGGCGACAAAGGCTAAGCCCATGAGCAAAGATTAGACTGGCAACTGCGGATTATGGCATTTCTACCTGGACTCATCCTTAAGTCTACCTGATTTAAAATAACATGCAGCGGCAGTGGCAGCGATGGCTAGGGAGGACTCATGGTGGCCCTGACAGGTGGATCTGGAGGGGGAATGTTTGGCCCATGAAATCTGTGGGGAAGGTTGGAGGGTGTCAGCATACAGGTGAGTGGGCAGAAGGATAGGTGGTGTCATGGGCTGAGCTGATGGAAAACTGGTGGAGAGAGGTATGTGACGTGGGAAAGTGGCAAGAGCAGGAGTCCAGTGGAACAGAGCTGCAGAGCAAGCAGGGCTTTGGATTGTCAGGGGGTGGATGGGGAAAAGAGCGTAGTAGCTGCATAGATAAAATTAGTGAACTAATGCGTGGTTGAAACAATGAATTCCTAGAAGGGAAGGGAGTAGGTGGGAGAATGAGTGCAGACTAAGAGGATTTCCACTATCTGGAGCCCTTGTATTCAGGCACCCGCACCAGAACCGTATCCCAGTTTACACTCCATGTTGCCCCCCTGTGTGTCCGTGGGAAGCCGCCCTTCCTCCAGCGTATGACTGATTTACATTGCTTTAGATCAGATGGATAAAAAAGCTCAATCTAAAAGTGTCCTATTTTAAGTTAATCCTCAGAAATAAAATTAGACCATCTCTCCAGTAAATTCCCTGTGGCTACAGCCGAGCCCAGGCAGCGGGATGGGAGCTCAGCAGAGCGCAGAGGTGCCTGCGAAGGGCGCCTGTCCCCTGCAGAGCTCTGCTCCTTTGCACTGGTCCTGAGAGATGGGGCTTGCCCTGACACGTCTTCTCCTCCATCCCCGCCAGGTGTTCTCCATCGTGGTGTTCGGCTCCATTGTCAATGAAGGGTACGTGAACCGCCTGGACGAGACAGAGGAGTACTGCATTTACAACCGCAATCACAATGCCTGCAACTATGGCATTACCGTGGGTGTCCTCGCCTTCCTCAGCTGCCTTCTTTACCTGGCTCTGGATGCCTACTTCCCGCAGATCAGCAGCGTCAAGGACCGCAAGAAGGCAGTGCTCTCGGATATTGGAGTCTCGGGTGAGCTTCCTGAGCAGTTGGCCGTATTGCCCCTCTCCTCTGCTGGCAAGGGAGAGGGAGGGAGCTTCTGCTGCCCTGCAGGTCAGGTCTCTGCTAGCAACGAGGTCTTTGGGTTTCCTACTCTCTCAGGCCTTCTCTCTCTCTCATTTTCTTTCTCTTCTCCTCAGACAGTCTGGCTCACAGACTAGTCTCCATAGGCATAGCTTAGGGAGCCCTTCAGCATCAGCAGATCTTGCCTCCCTGCATGCTCATGCTTGCTAAGGCCAAGTGTTGATGCCTCTGGAGATGGTTCTTCCTTCTTTTTCAGCTTCAGGTGACTGAACGCTATGTATTTTAACATAAAAAATGTTGAGGATTTCACACAGGCTGCCTGAACCAGTCCTTCTAGGTTACCTGCCGTTCCCCATGTGAATAGCTGTGCAGGACCTCATCCAGCCCGGAGGCTTTTTTCTCCCTTGCACTCAGATCTTTCCATCCCCACTCGTGTGTTGAATTGCCAGCCAGAGTGACAGTACATGTGTACGTGCATGTGTAATGCCAGTCAGCAGCGTCACGAGGAGGCGCTTTGCTCTCACACTGTGATCCTGAGTCGCTCTCCTGGCTTACTTACTTCAGCCTTACAGGCAAACCTCTCCACATCAAGGTCACCCCACAGTTTATCAAAGGGACCAGAAGGGGAGCGAGGGCAGGTTCAGGTGCAGTGCCTGAACTTGTTTAGGACTTCTGCTTGCAGGTTTCTTCGTGGTTAGCCCCTTGCCTAGCAGTCCCGTGCACAGCTAGCAAGAGAGGGGGAAGGACTGAGCCCTGTTTTGCTGTCACGTATGAATGCCCATTTCCCTCACTGCTGGGTATCTGGCTGTGCCTGGCAAAGAAGGCAAGTCCCACTCCTCCCCACCAGCTGCCAGTCTGGACTTGGGGCTCCCCGCTACCATCATCCCTTTCCCTGGGGGTGCAGCATGTTAATGACCCTTCAGCACCTTTCCTTGGTGTGAGTCCCGTCACCTGCGCTGTCCTGAGCAAAAGCTGGTTTCTGCGCAGCTGCAGCCCATCTGCTTCCCACCCTTCTGCAGCTCCCTTGGAAGGAATTGTTCTTTGCTTGTCCTTGCAGGACAGAGTTGTGAAGCAGTGGCTGTTTCAGAGAGTGCAGGTGATCGCTCCTGTACTGGAAGCCCTTCAGGCTCCCTCCCAAGGCCAAACGCAAGTCCTGTGATCAATCCAAACATAAGCAAATGAACTCTCCTGAGGTACTTTCTGCAGACACCTATCGTCACCTTGACAATTTAGCTGTCAGCAAGCCTGCCAGCTCACTTGGGCTTACACAAGATGTGCAGTCAGGGTTTGGCTCACTGTGCAGCACACTAGTAGGTCTCATAGGGTGGAAGTTTTCAGAAAAATATGATGTGTTTGTGTTCCATTCACACAAACCTTCTTGATGTCTCTTCCTTTCCCCCTTGGCATGCTGGTGGTGGTCCATCACAGCCTTTTGGGCATTCCTCTGGTTCGTTGGCTTCTGCTTTCTGACCAACCAGTGGCAAGCTTCAAAAGAAGAGGATGACCCAATGAATGAGGGAGGGGATGCAGCCCGAGCAGCCATCACGTTCTCGTTCTTCTCCATTTTCACTTGGGTGAGTACAGCAGCCGTGATGTTGGATCAAGCATCCTTTGCACTGTATTAACTTGTGGGGAATGGAAGGTGGCTGGCTAAGAGTGATTCCCTCTGAGATCTTAGTTCATGTGGCTTCTGAGAAGGAAAAGCAGGAGGGGGCGTGGTGAGGAGGTAAACTTGGGAAACAAGGACTGAAAAATTTACATGGAAGAAAGTGCTAGAGCATTAATAAGCACAACGGGAAGGAGGGTCTCATACCCCAGTAAGGAGTGTCCTTGACAAACCTCTAACATGACCTTGGACAAGCCAGCTCCCCAGGCATCATTTTCCCTGTGCATCAGAGGACTTTGACAGCATTTTCACCTCACAGATGTTGAGCAGAGAAAGCAGCTCCAGGCTGGGGGTTGCACCTATCTCCCTGGTTTGCTCCCATCACAGGAAATGTCATCGGTGGCAAGGAGGCTATGATTGATCGGTGTCCCTCTGGGCTCTCCATCTGCACCCACAACTGCAGTGCTGCGTCACTGGGTTGCCTCTTAGGAAGGCGATGGTGCTGTCTCTTAAGACTGCCCTTTCCCCAGCAGTTCTTTATTGCTAGATTTCTGGAAAGACAGTGGTGTGCAATATAAGTATCCCCCATGATTTCCTCTCGTATCAGAAAGCACCAAGCCTGACTGATTTGTGTCTGAAGTGACAGGCTAGTGCCAAGCAAGAAAGCATTTTAGGCCAGTCTCCATGTTTAAGTCCTTGTGGCTTTGTCTCCTGCTTTCCCTACAGGCGTTAATGTTGGGCAGGGGCCAGGTAGGAAGGGTGCTGTAAGACCATGAAGCTGTCAGAGAGGAAGCGGGCCTGCAAAGGGTTGTGCAGTCAGCACCCTTGCCAAGGTGACACCAAGTTGGGGCAAGGGACAGCAGTGTGTGTGTGTCTCCCACCACGAGTTCTATCCTGCACTCAAGTGCTGCCAGCAGCCCCTTGCAAGCTCCAGCATAAAGTGCGACAAGGAGCAAGGCTTTTGCAAGGGGTCACTCAGGACCCTTTTTGAGGTGCCACCACCTGCAGTGGTCTTCCCTGATGCAGGGGCTTGTGATTTACTAAACAGGCTTCTTCCCCTGTTTTCTCAGGGTTTTTATTTCAGTCACTTGCACTGGTTTGCTCTTCCTTACTGATTCTCCTCCCCACATCCCTCTCTCTCCTCACAGGGCTCCCTCACATTTCTGGCTTTCCGGAGACTCAGAGACATTACTTTTCAGGAAGAATACAACACCCTGTTCCCTAACTCCCCATCCTTGCTGCCTTAGTGCCCCTCCTTGATGGGGGAATTTAGGGGAAAGGGTGGAGGGATGCAGCTGGAGGAGGTTACTGAGCAGAGGTGGTTCCAGCAGCCCGACCATTGGCATGTAGTCACTGTAGGGCACAGGGTGGGAAGACATGGGCCATTGAACTGGAGAAGGGTTGTCCACTGAAGCGGGGATGTCCCTCTGGGGAGTTGGAACTGGCAGTTTCATCTCCTCCTCCTCTGCTCCCTTCTCTCCCTCACCCGTACCCTAACTAATGCTGCGTAACACCGTTGTGCCTTTGTTTGGATGACTGCTCAGACCTAACACTTCAGCCAGGAGATGCCCTCTGCCCCCACCACTTTCTCTCCTCCATTTTCTCCCAGCCCTCGTTCCCCCAAACCCCTCCCTGTCACCTGCTAGACTGCTCATCTCTGTTGGGGATGCTCTGGGACAACAAGCCATGCTTGCGAGGGTGCGCAGTGCCAAACCCTGTACCTGGGCTCCCTCAGTCCACCAAAGAGTGTCCTGGCTGGAGTGCCTGGGACAGGAGGCGGCATTACGCTTGCTAACCATCCCCTGGCCTGGGAAACAGCCGCCTTGATGCCTGTTGCTCCTTCCCAAGGTCTGTGCTGCACCGTGCAGATGTTGACCGGTGAATGGGTTACAGGGGATGACCACTACCTCGCTACTCTGGGTCAAATCCTGCTCTCCTTCCTGGCCTCTGCACTCCAAGTGGCTGCCTATATCCAGCCCGGCAGATGAACCTTCTGCGGTGTTGCTGAGGCAGATTGCCTTCCCAGGGCAGGAGGGGCTGAACGGGATAACCACGTGCCAACTGAGCCTCTGCGACCTGTGCCACATTGGTGAAACCCCCCACTGGGCAGGAGGTGCCCAGCACACCTCAGAGACAGTGGGGAGCCCCGGCAGGCGGTGTGCAGCCAGCTGGGCTCGCAGCCATCCCTGCCCAGCTCTGCTCTCTCCCAGTGGGCTCGTGCTTTCTGTGGGGCAGCCTGAACCTCCGTGCTCTTGAGGGCGTTTCACCGGTGATCTGCCAGGCGGGCCTCGCACACTAATCCGTAACCACTACTAACCCCACTTTTTGTTTGTTTCTCTTTCTCGGTACGTTCCCCCTCTCTTTCTGCCCTCTCCTCTCTGCTTCCCATTTCTTCCCTCCACCTCCTCCCTTAAAGGTGGGCCAGGCATTCCTGGCATATCAGCGGTTCCGGCTGGGTGCCGATTCGGCCCTCTTCTCCCAGGACTACATGGACCCAAGCCAGGACTCCGGCATGCCTTATGCTCCCTACACCAACGAGGAGGATGCTACAGATGCGGTGGGGACGTACCAGCAGCCCCCTCCAGCAGATGCTTTCGACACCGAGACACAGGGGTACCAAACGCAGAACTACTGAGCCACCGATGCCCCTTTCCTTTCCCCCTTCCCTTCTGTCCCCTTTCCCACTGCCGGCAGAAAGCCAAGGCACAAACCAGAGACGTGCGTACTGGCACAAGAGGTGGCTCTCAGCTATGCTCCAGCCTTCTGGGTCATCCGTTTTTATTTATCGTTTTTAAAAAAGGAAAAAAAAAAGAAAAAAAGGTTTTCCCATCACCTCTTCCTTCTCCTCCTCCCCAAAACTACCTGCCAGAACCAAATTCTTCCAAAATCTGTCACTGCATTGTGATGGGAAGGTCCCCCCTTCCCTTCTCTCCCTCCTGCTTTGCTGTGGAGGGCAGAGTCTGGCTGGCGGGCAGGAGAGAGGCTATGGCACCAACGGGGCAGGAGAGAGGGTGTTGGAAACAGAAGGCAAGGAGTGAGAAGGACCAGGGACCTTCCTAGAAGAGATGATGTTGCTAAAGGCTGGAGTAGACGTGGGTACATCTGAACTGGGCTGAGGGCCTGGTGGCTCCTGGAGTGGGATGGTGTTGGGAGTCATGCGGTCTTTTTGCTGCCACATGCTAGTGAGGGAGGGATGCTTTATTTTCAGAGGGTTGGGGAGAAGTGGTATGGGAGGGGGGAGCACAAAGAGATAAAATGAGAATCGACTTGAGAAGATTTGCAGGTACAATCAAAAACCACAGGCATGTCTGTAGGTTACAGCAAGAGATTTGGTAGAGCAGGGGGAAGTGCCATGAGTGTTGCTCCTTCCCCAGCCCCCTTGGATTGAGGTGGAGGTAGCTCCCCTCACCTGTACATCCTGCTTGCCTCTCTTCTTACACAAGTGTTTGGTGAGGCAGGAGGGGAGCCATGCCCAGTCCCTGACCCCCGGACGCACACTGTGCCTGTGGGGGAAAGGGTGGAGGAGGTGAGCTTCTAGGGGGCCCTGAGAGCCTTCGTCCCCAGCTGGGCTGGTTTGAGAGGGAGAGAAGAGCTTTGCCATTTCACCCTGGGCAGGAGGAGGAGAAGCTAGCCAGTTTTGCTCCTCAGGTCCTGCTGAACTCTCCTCTGTTCTTCTGCTACTCCAGTGGAAACTCTCTTGCTGGCACCATCTTTGTAGCACACAGGAATGGAGCAGGACTCCCCCTGAAAATAAATGCTGCTGCTAGGACAGCCACCATGCATCTGGCTCTTGCACAGGGCTGCAGCCAAACGCAGAAAGGTCTTGCCCCGCATGGCTGCGGGGGGAGGAGGTCTTGGTGTGCAGAGAATTCGTTTGGGCCAGACTGAGCTCTCTGAAAAATGGTCTCACTGTCCTTGCTGTAGATTATATACTTTAGTGCGTCTTCTGCAGCATCTCAGATCCTGCCTGTCTTTAAAGCCTCGCCTAGGTGGCAGTAGTGACTTGCAGATAGAGCTTGTATGGACATCATTCCACATTCCTCATGATTTTGCTTCAAGACACAGCCATGGAAGCACAGTCTTTATTCCAGGGTTACAGTAAAGTCTAGGTGAAGACAGTCCCTAAAGAGGAATAATTCAGCAATAGCTACCTGGACAATTCTCCCCAGCACAGGCATCTCTTGGAGTATAAGACGCGGGGTATGCCTCGCAGCAGTGCGCACGAGGAGCTCCATCCCCCAGCCAGCCACCCTGCTCCGTGCAACACTGGCTTCAGGAGCAGAGATCAGGAGCAGATCCCAAATCCTTAGGTGCTCCCCCTGAGCATTCAGCCTGTTCCCTGTAGCACCTGTAGTAGCTGGGAGGATGGAGCACTGGTCTGGCCTGTGATTTTGTGAACATGTCATCTGGAGGACACTGAGGTTACCAGTCCTTCCCCTCCTCTCAGCGTGACTCCTCTCCAGCTGCCCCACAACGATAGGGAAGGGGTAAAAACCGTCGAGCTGCAGGCCCCTAGAGGGAAGGGGGGCAGTTGTTCTTTGCTGTATATAGGCACCATTTCTACCTGCTCCTACCAGCAGACTTGTGCTGCCAGTGGCGGTCCCCATGGCTTGTTCTCCCCATGGCTTGCCCTGCCTTGCTGGTGGCTAACCACTGGTGAGGATGGGAGAGGGGGACCAGCTAGCCCCATAGATGCACCAGGAGGGACTGGGCACACATCCCTTGCTCTGTGGTAGTAAGCGAAAGCAATACTGTAAATAGGAGGGTATTTTTTGGAGGGATGTCTCTCAGGCTTCTTTTCCTGTGGGGTCAGCCTAATATTTAGGCTTGGGAGGGGTTACTTTATTGAGAGAGGTTCGTTATGACTGTGGCTGTGGGGGGGCTCACTCCAGTCCATCTCTCCCACTAGGGGAGAGGAAAGAACAAATGACAAGGTGCAGGAGGAGAAATACTAGTTGTACTCGCCCAGACCCATCTGTGTCGTCCTTCGTGCTTTCATTTTGGGTGATGAGGGGGACCAAGGGGAGGAGGAACTATAAATAACCAACCCTCAGCACACAAATGTGTTGTACTTGTTGGGAGGAAACTGCCCATCACCCATCCTCAGTGAGGGAACAGACGCATGAGGAGAAGTACAGACCACACCTGAGGGGTCTACCTGGGGCTCTCTTTTGGGGTGTAGCACAGGAGCATCTTATATGACCCTTCCATCAAAGCAGTGTAGGTGGCTGAACACCATTTGGGCGTGACTCATGAGCAAGCTTTTCTTTATCCTCTTTGGATTGCTTCCCTCATGTAACCAGCTGATGGGCTCTGGTGTGCTTGAGGTAGGAATGAGCCACCTCCTCAGAGCCAGCACTGCAGTGGGACATGAGCGAGGTGGCTTCATCCTGGGGTACTACCCATCCTTGCGTCATGCTGTAGGAAAGGCATTGCTGTGGCAGGGGATGCTACAACAGATGGGCAACTTCTTGCTTTTGCTTATGGGAGAAGACGTTCTCCTTGGGTTGACATGCTTTCAGCCTTTGCAATGAAGGGTTGGTGGTGACAGACCTGGGGGTGGGACTCTCCTTGTTTGCATGTAGGTCTTTAAAATGCAATTTCCAGTGGCATTTGGCTGGTTCTGCAGCTGATGAGAGATTCAGACCTACCCAAATGGTTGGTTATCTTATCTTAGGCGCTTCTGATAAGGTGCTGCCTATTTTTGGTGATCATAGGCAAGAGTAGAGCAGCTGGCTGGAACATGTCCCTTTTAGATCCTAAATGTGGGTGAGATCAGCCCCTCTAGGGATTAGGAGATCAGAGAGAAGGCTGTATAAGCAAAACGATAAGGCGGCTTTCTTCCCCCTCTGCCATTTGTCCGGATTACAGAGGATTACGCATCCCCTGTTGGGAGCAATGGCCCCTTGATGTCTTATCTTATGAAGCCCCTGAGTAAGGGACTGTTCTGTGGGGCTGTATAGGGCAAGAGGATGATGAAACCTTGCCCAAATTTTACCTGTGGCTTTGGTCTCCTGACATGTCCCAATCCCTGGCTCACCCATGTCCCCACCACACTGTTCATCACCTCATCACTCTCCCTTCCCCTCCGCGTTATTCCTGGCAGTTCCCTGAAGGGAGGAGGCGTCTTTCCCTCTGCACCCTTGCAAGCACTTGGGAGAGCCCGGGAAGGCAGTGTTGCGGGGTGGTTCCCACAGGAGCCTCGGCTCCGGTCCCCAGAGCAGGTACAAGGCAAGGAGCCCAGCGAGGCCACCTCATGCAGCAAGTCCAAAACCATCCATCCAGACAATTCCCTGCTGCCTGCGTGGCATCGGTACCACCACCTGGGCTGCCCTGCCCCTTCCCCTGCTGCATTACTGCCTGTGTATAGTATATATATTATATATATATATTTAAAAAGATGTATAATATAAAGCTATACATATATACCTATATACGATGACTCATGGATGGCCTGCCGCATACAGGATCCCCTGAGTGGTCTTGTCTAAGCCCGAGTGTCCCTTCACCCCTCCTCCCCCGCGACCCCTCGCCCCTGTCCGTTCCAAAATCCAACTACAGCGAACCTTGGCACCTGTGTTTACAATGTCCTATATATTTGTGGTTAACAAAGTGAAGGTGGTAACTACTGGTGTCTCAATAAAGTTATGACGTTCAAAGTAACCAAACTATATGGTAAAAAAATGGTCTGGATTTTCTTCTTTGGGGAGGGATGGCTTTTTTAGCTCGGCTCCTGTGCTCCTGCACAGCCAGATGGCAACTGGTGGCTTGGATGGAGGCAAGAGATCTGAAGAACTGCCCTTACTGAAACGGATGTATTTAAGAAGGTGCTAATGGTTGCTTGTTTTTCTTGGTCAAATCACACACACAGTCAAGCGTCTCTTACCTGATCAGCGGGGAAAAATAAGGAGGAGCTGGACAATGCTATATTAGATAGTGGGCTCTCCGTGTGAAAGGGATATGTCTACAGAAGGTGTGGATGGGGGACATGCAGGAATATAAGATACAAATCTATATGAAAATAAACATCTGTATTTCCATACCCAGGGAAGCAGATCAGTTTATTTCGTTGATGTGTCTTTACCTCTACTGATCTATGTGTGACCATTGTTCGGGTGTCCAGCATGGTACACATCTCCAAAACATAATCAAATACTGGAAAACAAGAGCTCTCAGGGCACTGCTGACAGTGGGTGTCAGCAATTAATAGCCCACCATTAAAAAAAAGGTCTCATTTCAACAGGCTCTGCAATAAAAATAAAATTCAAAATCCTGTCCTGTGCCAATGCTTAGGTAAAGCCTCCTTCTCATCCCTTATAATGACCCTGTCACCTGAGTACCCAAGTATCACGTTTCCTGACTCTTGTGTGGTTTGAGGACAGGACACAGAGGAACATGGTGCTGAACAGGCTCTATCCAGTCCTCCAAACTGCCTCCCTTCCTGGGGACACAACTGAGCACAAACATGCTGTAGCTTCACATCAGATCATATGCAAAAGTGTTGACAGACCCATCTGTGTCTTGATTAATCTTTGTTTGGACAAATACCCTTCCTACAGTCCCAGCTTTTGAGGTGGAAATGTTGTGGAGATATCATGCCCACAGGAAGGCAAATGTCTGTGTGGTGACAGGAGGAGCTAAAAACTGGTGAGACAAGATGCTGCCAAAAGCAAGCATTTGAGATGAGTAAGACTCCAACATTACTAGTTTGTTTGTGTCTTCTATCATTTGAAATCTCTTTAATGTTGCTTTCTGGTATTTCAAGCTTTTATGAGTCATGTTTTGAAGGTTCTCCCTACAGCCATGACATCTAGAAACATAATTCTATTATAAAGGTGTTTTTTTTAAAAAAAAATATAAATTCACATAATCCCAGAAGTTGAGGAGATGAGACTTTGTTTAGTTTATCAGGGAATTCAGTAAAATTGTATGTTTTGGCACAAGTGAAACAACTTCATTTCCTTCCCACAAAAATCCAGCTGGACCAAAGCTCTGCACAAACTCTTTTGCAGTGGTATTTGGCACTATCTCAGGGAGATCAGCTCTCCCTCCCCATTCCCCTTTCCTCGGCAGTATCTCTCCAACTGCCTGAGGGTGCTGGGAGAAGGAAGCTGCTGTTTCCAGCTCTCTTTCCTTAGTGCTCATTCTCTCTGTTGCTTCATCTGTATTTCTTTGCTGTTCCATCCTTCCTAGAAGTAGTGGCCTGCAGAGGAGTGAGGAGCACTGGGGCATCTGTGCCTGTGGGAAGCATCAGGCTGAAGTTGGCAGAGGTAGCTGGGAAGAGGAGACCTCAGGGTGGAGTTGTGTGAGGGCATGCAGTGCCAGCCCTCCACCATCCCTTTCTGTAAAGGCCTACTGTAGGAGCAGAGCAAGCGCGGCAAGGTGGCTCTGTCAGAGAGACCTTTCTTTTTCTCTATATTGCCTCCTGCAAGCCTTGCAGAAAATGTATGACTTTCTTTTCCAGCCCCAGCCTCCATTAAAACAAGGCAGGAAAAAAAGTTATCCCTAAACATCTCTCACGTGATCAGTAGAGTCACTAAATGGTGCGATGGCTTCTGCTGGTGACCCTGTATTTTCCTCCCATAGTGTATGGTTTCTGAGTGCCTATGAGAGCACTGCACTGGGGCTGCCCTGTGCTCCCTGCTCCCCAGAGCATGTTGTTCAATCACATTGTTGATTTTTCTCCCAGCAGTCCAGCAGTGACCATGCTTCTTCCTTTCCTACAGAGAAAACATTACCAAACCAAGGGAGGCAGCAATACAGCTTGGCACCAGAAATACCATGTGCATAAACCCTAGCACTGGGGACAGGGCAGCCACGAGAAACAATAATTATGAACACAAGGTGAGAGGGAGGAGTGAGAAATGTGGGAGTTCAACACAAGAGAGGGAGCTGTGGATCTGGTAGTCATCGAATCATGCAATTTTTTTATTGGTGCACGGATGATGAGGTTCAGTGACTGCATTCTTGAGAAGATTTTGCATGGGTGAGGATACAGCATGGTAATTTCTGAGGGGATTTACAGAAGGTAGGAAGCATAAATTAAACAAAGGATAAAATAAACTTGGTCAATACAGCCAAATAAACCTTCGCTGGTGCAGTATTTCAGGTTGCAAGTACTGCACAAAGTCTGTGTGAGCAGATACTCGTGAAGCAGCACACCAGCTTTGGTAGCACTTTCCTCTGAAGGACTGTGCACTTAGCACTGCAAGCAGCCTCCTTTGGTAACTCTTACTATCCACTTTTTGCAGGCCAAGTAGCTAATTGACTCTCCCAAGGTTAGGGCAGAAGCTGAGTGGTGGAACTGCAGGAATATCCAGACAGAATCTGGCATAAGGCATATTCACCAAGAAAGAAGTATTTTGCACAAGGTCTGTGTTCCAGCCCAAATGGGCAGGAAAAAAAATAAACTGGAATGACAAAGATTAATGACTATGAGCTGAAGCCAGACATTTAAATTAGGAACAGGACACATTTTTAACTGCGAGGTGACTAGTCATTGTACGAACAAGGAAAGTGGCAGCTTTTCTATCTCCTATCTTTAGTAAAGTTGTTCTGCTCTCTCGACGATTCTGCCCTATCACACCCACACGCAGTCTCCTCTCTTGTGAGTCTCAGAAGGACTCACGGATGAAAGAAGACAGGAATGACTCTTAAATTCCCCGTCCTGCAATGTGATACACACCGGCAGTCTCTGAGCACACCCAAAGCCCTGCTGATTTCAGTGGCGCTCTGAGCAAGGACAGGGTCTGTCTCTGCTCATCAAGGTGCTTGACTGCAACCTTGAATGTCATTAAATAAGCATAAGCTTCTGCTGCAATGCTGAAGAAGTGGCATCATGGTTTAAAGCAGAGAAACTTGCCTGTTGCTTTTTAATGACACGGACAATGCTGTTCTGCACATATTTCTGCAGCACCAGGAATTCTTCCTGATACTGGTAAGAAAACAAATCTTTATTGGTACTAAATCTGTTCATCCTACACTTAATTTTATTGCAGACTTGAGACCCATTCCTATTAATTGCTTGTACCCACTCACAGCTTTACCCACGGGAATACTCCAAATGACATCGGTGAGACCAAGCTTATGCAGCAAACTAAACATGCGGAAACTTGTTTGTAGACTGGGGTTCTAAATTTAGCATTTTCTTCTATCTTTGGCCAACCTAACCTTTACGAAAGTCATTCTGCCTGCGTACCTAAGTCTGCTTGAACGGCTCAAAATCCGTCAGCCTTGCATGAAGGGGAAGGATCTGTAATCTTTGTATATTTGGAAGAAAGAGATGCAACAAAACAATAGACAAAGGAGCTGGAATCCCCTGCAGCAAACCCCATCGTTCCATAGAATGAGGTTAATTGACTGGCAATTATTTCTGAAGTGCATCTGAATCTAATAGATTTGCCACAAAGATGTCATTAAAAGAGTATCAAGCCACTGCTGGAAGTCAGGACTACATAACACTCCCGCCCTCACCACAATTGCACTGCTACACATGACTGACACGGCACTTCTCTCATCCTGGAGCCCCTGCAGCCTCGATTCACACAGGGCAATGTGCTCTTCCCCAAGCACCCCACTGCCATGGCCTGTTTGCTGCCCATCGCTCACCTCAAGACATGCCACTCACACCTGGAGGGCTCTTCTGCTGACTTAGAATGTTAAGAAAATGGTGGGAATGATTCTTGCATCTTCCCTCCTGCTTCAGCTGAACTGATTTGATGGATATTGTCCCTCCTAGAACAGCCTATCTCAGCCTGGAAAATATCTTAAAGAATAGCAAAATCACCAATCTCTGGTTTTGTCTGTATCATTTGGGCAAGCACACAAGTGATTTTACTGTTAGGCCTGACCCAAGACTACCAAGGACTGCTCCAGACTGCGGTGGGTATTGAGAACTACCTGCCAGCTATTCTAGACACCTTCCCAGTGCTGCCCTGTGGGCATGGTCCCACTGTGTCCCTATTATGGCCTGTAAAGGAGAGTGGGAGAGAGCTGTGGATCACCTTGACAGGAGATGGGCTCCACCCTGAGACAAATGGATGCCTCTGTGGTGTCTATGGATCAGCAGCGCAGCTGAGAGGTAGTATCTTGTGCCTACCTGGGCTTGGCCTTCCCTAGAGGTTGCACAGAACATGACACGGTGCTAAGAAAAACATTTCAACTCCAGGCTCCCTCTGGGCTCTCTGGTGCCTAAGGACACCCTGTTGTCCGAAAAAGTGGATTCATCGCCTGGTGGGCAGTTAGTCCAGCTCTCACACAGTTTGAAGAGACATTGCTTATTTGTTTCAGAGTTGCACAGGGCTGGGTACTCAGTTTCCACAAATCAAACACACCAAACAGGACTCTCTGTGCTACATTTATACACAAAACAGAGTTAGTAATTCCCAAGCACATCCTCTTTACAATGGTTGGTTAATAATTTACATATAATTATAAACCTGCATACCCCACACCTCCACTACTATGCATGCCCAGGGGAAGGGTCTTCACCTGGGCAAGGATCTTTTTGACCTGTGGGTGTGATTTTTAGTATTATAATGAGGCTTGTTCACTTAAGGAGAGCCCTAATTATTGTTTAGCTGACAGTACAAAACTACA
>WEIS01034422.1:7620-22755 GCA_013389965.1 Todus mexicanus
GGGGGGAGAACACACTAAGAATGGTAAAACATTGGAGCATGTTGCTCAGAGAAGACTTACCATCCTTAGGGTTATTCAAAATACAGGTGAATAGGGGCCCCGAGCAACCTAAACCAACTTTGAAGGTGGCTCTGCCTTGAACAGCACATTGGACTAGATGACCTCCAGGAGTTTCTTCCTACCTAAATTATTCTATAATTCTTTGTGATACAGTGTCTGTGAGGAATGTCAAAGACAGTGCCTTGGGCTAGGAGACCAACTGTACAATCTCCAGAGATTCATTCCAGCTTTATTTTTTTTCTGCAATCCTGAAGACTGAAAGCTACTAATAAATCTTCAGGCACAGTACGTGTTTTCTCTTCTTTGCATGAACAGTCTCTCATTTATTTCAGCTAACAGGTTATAACCATAAACAAATATAAAATATTACATACTTCAAAATTTAATACTGATAAACTCAGAAATTAATTTTAGATACCAGACTGCATGAAAAACAAGGCGAGAGGGGAATGACAGTGGAGAAAGTTACCATAGTCAGCATATGAAACAACATTTTCAAATACTTCCTTATCCTCTCTACAATTCCCAGAGAGGCTCACAGGCACCTTGCTGACAGCCAAAGCTGAAACCTCCGCTGAGTCCTGGGCTGACAGTGTGTCGGGACAGAGGAATACACAGTGCACAATCATTGCAAGCAACTTTAAAATCACTTCTTACCAAGGCCTTCGCAACACAAAAGACAAAGGGAGGAAGGTTATATTACATAAGGAATTTACCTATCAATCTTTCAAAAGATTCAAGAAGGGACCAAACCCCCTTCTGCTGATCACCTATAAGCTTTCTATAACTAATTTCAGACTGGAAGTATGATCATACACCCCTATTTTCTGTATCTCAGCAAGTCTAGTGGCCGCTGGTGATGTACACAGTCCGTAGAGTATAATTCAACCTTAAGCTGATATCTTCTAATAAAAGAACTGAAGATATGAAATAAGAAAATTCTCTAACATCCTCTCTCGTATCTGGATGTCATTTTGAATGTTCAGAGACAACATAAAAGGCTTCTTTAAACTTAAGACCAACACTGATTTCCTTTAAGATGCAGACGTAATTCTTTGTCCTCACTATAAATAAGCTGTTGATAAATGTGTCATGAGAAAAAAATGAAAGCGCTTGGAACTGCTTACATTAATCCATTAGTGGCAGAAGAGACCACAGTAATACCAATTATCTAATGTGACTGATTTTGTCAGCTTAAAAGAATAAATATTGCTTGCATGAGCAAGGTCCATAGTTTTTGTCCTACTTTGTACAAGAAAAAACCCCGTGACTACCAGACAAAATATTGGCCAGCTGACTTTTTTTTTTAATATAACTCTTTTAAAAGGCAGTATTTCTCTTCCTCTAACTAAACTTGTAAAAGTCTTTCAAAATTCTAGTTCAATTTATACTGAATACTCCAGCACAGTTCCCAAATTCTTTAAAGAAAGCTCTTCAGATGTACCTCATAGGCAGGCAAAAAAAATCTTAGTTTCACATATGCAGAAAATAACCAAATACTCACTTCCTGAGAATCCTGAAATCTCAACCTGCATTAAACAAGTTATATATCTCTCTCCTTTTACAGTAATACTTTTTTTTTTTTTTTTTTGGTGATTCAGCTATATAAAATATGCATATGTACAAGTCACCCACAGAGAATAAAGGCAGAAACTGGTGTGATCTTTAAACTTGAAAGTGTGTACATATAACTTGAACTTAACAATTCTGCTACAATTTAAAATTAAGCAAATGTATATGCCTATATACTCCAGAACCTATATACATATATCTGAAGACATAAACATGCATACCTTTGAAATACGAAATCCTGATTTTAAAAGTTTAAGATTTAGTAACATTTTGATAGTTCCATACTTATCTGAGATTAACTTTTCTTAATTCTACCAGGGTAAAAATTTGCTTTTGTAAAACATGTTGTTACCTAGGAAACAAGAACAAACGCATATGCAAGATCAATAAAAATTCAAAAGCCTTGAATGAAACTACATATTAAAAAAATGAGTCATTTTTCTCTCAATTCCCTACATCCGAATCAAAGATTTAATCATTACTATAAATGATGTATTCATGACCTCAGTAACAATTTAATGGTAAAAAAATAAAAGAAGTGCTAACCTTTCTAAATAATAGGGGGGAAAGAAAGTCTTTTATTGTTTTACACTTCTTATACCTTTTTTTTCCAGAAATCATTACTGGAAGTTTTACTCCTCAAAACCAACTGCCATCCTGCTACAAAAATTTTCAAGTAGAAGTATAAGAGAACAAAATAGCTTTCAGAAGTTCACAGAAAACTAAATAAATTATTCCCAACCTGACAAATTGAAAGAAGTGCCAAGATGTTTGGCAGAGGCTTTTTCTAGCATGAATGGTTAGCTACAAGAAAAAGAATTTCTGGTTCAACTTTCAAGGGAAACCTACTTTTTGCAGGTGCAAAGTTCCAGAGGTGTTTTTCTTTTTTATTGTAGACCTCCCATGTAAAGCAGAACATTTTTGTGCACTATCTGAACATCACATTTAGTTACTGACAGAACAACACACACAGTCAGACAGCAGACTTTATTAATAATGATGCTTCTCACATGAATGCTGTTCCGTTGGGTGGGGGGTTTTTAGATTTTATACATTAATAAACCATTTTGCATCTGACAAATAAAAATCTAATTTTCCACGCTGTTCATTCTAATGAAATCTGTTTGCTTTCCAGAATATGGCAAACAGGTAATACCAATGACTTGCTTAATTTTTCAAGTATATTGCTTGGCAAACAAGAAACTCAAGATAATTAGTGCTGGAAAAATTGTTGCAACTTGATCCCATAAAATACAGTATTTAAGAGACATGCAAAAGAGAATTCTGATGCACTAACTTAAGAAAGGGATTAAGTTAATACCACTTCTCTTCTGAACACTGTGTTTAACACACTTCAATTATACATCTTTGTTAATTTATGAGTTCTCATGTCTGGGCTAAACTTGTTACTAGACCAGGAGGGGTATGAAACCAGTAGTGGGATTAAATTAACAGCTGTAAAATTTAGGTGGATTACTTACACCTATAAAATGTCAAGAAACTGCCTGGACTATTAACTAGATATTTTAAGGGTAAAACCAGAAGTGCCATCAGACAGAGGTGTTTTGTGGTGAGCTCTGCATTGCAGGGGTAGGAAACAGATCAGAGGGTTTGTTGTTCTCATTTCTCAGACGTAAGAATTTTGATCCATCAGTTTTTATATTCTGCAGCACTATTCTAATGACTTCAAACACTTGCAACTTCAAAATCATTGAACAGTATCTTCTAAACAACCTAGAAAGTATCAAATTCTTTTGCGTGGAAAACAATAAAAGACTCCAAATAATATAAAAATAAGTGCTTACTCATTGGGTGTGTTTAAAAGGCAAGAAAAACGTAAAAGCTACCCAAGAGGATAGAAAAAAAAAGCATTAAAAGTTAACCTTACCAGTTAAAAATACACTCAAATATAAACAGCAACTGCATGTGTTGAAAGACGTATTTTTGTCATGTTTAGAAACAATTATTTGAATTGTCATAGTCTCCAGTTGTCTTTCTAGTCATCATTCCAATGATTTTGTTTAACATTTTATACATGAAATCTGTCTGGCTGTGCTTCCTCATGCTGTTTATCCACTTGACTACAGATGATCTCTGTAGCAGTCTTGCCTTTTTTCTTTCTCCTTTTCAATTCTCCAGAATTCCTCAGCCATCCCTATCTTTTCCTTATCCTCCAACAATCTTCTCTTCCAAACTTAGTTTTACCCTGGTAGTTGCCCATGCTGTTTTCAATAATTGTATAGCCCATTGCTTTTCTTTCCCATGGAAAGGTTAAACGTGCTAGCAGAAACGTGCCAGCAGGCACTGAGGAGAGCTCCTGAATATCACATGTTGCCTCCATGCAAGAAAGA
The DNA here is from genome assembly GCA_013389965.1 of Todus mexicanus. NCBI lineage: Eukaryota > Metazoa > Chordata > Aves > Coraciiformes > Todidae > Todus > Todus mexicanus. Next base: position 11,604 of record WEIS01034422.1, read on the forward strand.
AGCTCAAGGCTCTTCCAGCCAAATGGCATTTCAGCCACCTCCCTCTGCACCTGCCATTCCTCCTTGCTCACTTCATCCCCAGCTCCCTCATCTCTTTCTTTTCCTTGTGCCACTGCCTCCCCTTACTCTCCACTGCCTCTGATTTCTGCTTTCTACCATGCCCTATATATGCATTTTTCCCTAACCCAAATACTCAGATTTTATATATATACCACATATCTGTGTCTGTGTACTGACATACATCTTCTGTGTCTGTGCATTGACATACATCTTCATAAAAAGAGAAAGCCTCTGACTTTTTTCCCTTCATTTCTGCATGTATTTTACTCTCAAGAAGGCTCATGGTAGGTCATACAGCAGAAGTACAAACTAAAGCTTACTTTTCTTATTAGCTAGCAAAATTTACAAAGTCAGACTCTAATTCCTGGGTAAATATTCCAGATATTGCAACAACTGTACTTATTAGAAGAGAACGTTGCTTCTGAAATAGTAATTGCAGCTGTTCTGAGCCCAAGAAAACAGCGTCTCCAGCTCAAAGTTTTCTTATTCCTTTAATGCCGAGGCTAGCAAACTTTCAAAGCAGGGTGACAGGCAGCTGTGCTTTTAAGTTAAAGGTTAAGCATGCTAATAAAAACCCAGCAGGAACTGGGAGATGCTGCTGAGCATCCCCTCTCGCCTCGTCACAAGACTGCAGCTCCTGACTCCTGCTGAACCAGGCTCCCTGACTTCAGAGATGCTTCTGCCGGTGCCAAGGTCAGGGCAAAGCAGATCCAGCTCTCCCCTCCCTCTCCCACACTGTGTCTTCAGCTCTCATCCCACTACTTTTGCACCACTCCCTTTGCTGAGATGGGAGAGCCATTCAGGACATTGCACCACAAACAAAGTCAGGGATCAGATGCAGGTTAAATATAAGCTTTCCTAGGAGAGTCTAGCACCCACTCTACAGGCAGCTGTCCCCTCCTCGTGTGTCTTATAGAAATTCCGAAATGGTGGCACAGCTGTAGCTTTAATGTGACCATCTGCCACTTGAAAAGACATTCTCCATCATTAGACTGTACTTATTTTGGACGGAACATTGAAACCTACAATATTAAATTAATTTTCTCTTATTTTTCTCTGTTGCCGCTGCAGCTGACGTACATAATTCAACCTACTCTTTGCAAAAAGGGCTTGAAATTCTCAATTTCCACATCCTCTTGTGTAGAGATTTTTCTTTCTAAAGCTCTATAAAGGCTGCCTGATGCAGATGTCTGAAGTTATTTTCACTGTCGTCTTTGAAAGAGATTAATTTTCTTTTTTTCTCCAGCTCCTGCTCTGTAAGAACAACTCCAGGTAAAACCAGGAGAGTGTTCACGCAAGCAACGACAGCGTCACCATAAGCGATGCTCATCACCATGGTCAACGTGCGCAGGTTGCTGCACTTGTGCTGAGCTATGCTATGGGTGACAAAGCGGCACCTATTTGTGCCAGACAGAGGCCTGGGATCTTACCATAAGATAAGAGCGGCTGGTGCTAAACCTGTCTGAGCTTCCTCAGTGAAGGATGGACTATTTAATAATTTTCAAGTATCTGTCACTTTTGGACACATCTCAGAGAGATACGGGAGTGCTTAACTTCCCAACTCAATGCATCGCTGAGGCAGGGATTTGGAATTCTTTTAATTATTTGGCTTTTTGTCTGAATGACAAATACCTAAAATTACTTTGGAAGCTGGGATCTCTACCACTGAGCCTTTTTCTCTGATACCTACCTGTTTACATTTTTTTTTCTGCTTTTCACATCTAGTACATCCCGGGAGAACATTTCTATCCCCTGCTAAACGAGGAAAAGGGTGATGATGCTCTGCTGAGCTGTTACTGAGCCTGTTAGTCAGCCACAGGACTTTTCGGAGGTTGGCGGAGGGTGGAAACACTAGGTTGGTGGGAAGCTGGGGCCAGCATGCCTGTGATGATCCTGTCTACAGGAAACATAGTGCTGTGCTACTGGCACTGGAAAAAAAAATGTTCTGCACTTCCTTCTGGCACAGATTTTTCCTATGCTGTTACCTTTGCTGCTGAACATTCTCCCAGACAAGACTGCTTTAATGGTACAATGTACAAGGTAAAAGTGAACACAGGCAGAGGTCAGTGAAGGACCTTACCCCTTTCAACTTAAAACCTTCATTCAAAAACCATATTCCGTAAGCAAAGCTGTGTGACAAAGCAGTCTAATTAAATATCAACCAAGTGAATATATAATGAGATACACTATTTTTACTATCAGGAATTTTAATATTTTATACCTCTCTAAAGAAAAGATTCCAGTATAAAAAAGAAAAATCATAAACCTGCAATCTGAGAGGTCCAAGTTTTGGAATAAGATTCTTGGCTAAGTATTCTTGAAGTCAGAGAGCTCCCATTCAGGGAACGTAGGTCCTGAAAGCTTTTCTTCAAATAACAACAATAATGAAAAACACTAACCCATGACTTGGTTTGGACTGGATAACAAAATAATGCTCACTCAAAAAAAATATTAAAGCAAGGTGTGAATAAAGCTAAAAATACTATTTAGGCAGAACAACAATATCCGAGAAACATGAATTCATAAAGCAGCTTCAGTGTCTGCCTTGGAGACACTTGCTCACTTGCCAAGTCTGTCAGAAAGAATTAACTTGTCAGCAAGAAAAGGGTATAGTATATGAAAAAATATTTGTTTGAAAGTTATACCACTATTTTTCATCTTTCCACAGACTATTTCAAGCTTTCAGGCATGATTTGCTGTTTTTCATCTTGTTAACTGTCATTCTATCACATGAGCACAACGATCCTGTCCTTGATGCTTATATAACAACACCCCCAAAAGAGAGGAGATTAAAGAAAGGGATACTTTCCAACTTTCTTGATGGTTAAGAACAGGCAGAGGATTATATTAAAAGCATCTTGAATCTGGGGACAGAAGTGATCTGTTAAGAATAAAGAAGTCTGTCTGAAGCAATAGCTGAAGATGTGATGACCTAGCAATAGAATTAATGTCCAGGTTTCAGAGCCAGGGGCCATTACCGTCAACCCCAGCCAGCAAGGCCACATACAACAAATGATTTGATTATGAAATATTCGAGGAACCATTTAATAAAAAGAATGTACAGGTGCAAAATTATGTCCTAGGCTAAGTGTTTGAAGTTGGTTTGCACTGAATAAATTGGCTGATGGAGTTATTAGGAGAGCTTTTCAATCAGCATGTGAGTGGTGTCCTGCATACCAGGACTGGATAAAAGAGAGTGACAACATACAATTGTAGATTGAGGTAATCACATAAGAGAGCCAATTTTAACTCTCCTGACCTCAAAAACGGGCACTGACAGAGAAAGAAAAGGAAAAAAAGGAGCATATGGCTTACTGCAGAAATGCCTTCAGCAAAAACAGCTATTAAACTGACTTACAGAAGTGTATTAAACTGCAAGGCAGAAGGTTCATCTTCAAAAGCGAAATAGTCAACTTACCAAGAATTAAGCTGCAAATCAATCAGAATTTTACATAAAATAGGTTTACATGCAACTTCCAGTGGGAAAAGTTCATGCAGGCTGGCCTCAGCCAAACCCCAGCGCTGTGAAGTGCAGCACCTCTACCAGCGACAAGAGGCTTCTGTGATGGAACATGCAAAACCAGGTTAGTTATCAACAGGTTGAAACATTTTCTGCTGAAGTAGAAGGAATTTTTAAACAGAAATTTTACTCTTACTGGTTGACAGTCTTCTCACAGACCTTTCCAGGAATGCTCTGATTAATCTGACACAGGAGTACCTAGCCTCTATTAGACACAGCATCTGTCAGCAACAACCAAGTGTGAAAGGTGCACAACACTCCACTTGTCTCCTCTGTCCAGTATAATGAACATGCTCGGACAATTTACACATTGATATTACCATAAACAACAGCATAACTGATCAAGCAGAAATCATCAGGCAATTAAACATTATCTTTTAAATTTCTTCTTCTCAGAATGTTAATTATGGAACTGAAGAAGGAAAACAGCTTTATAAATCACATGAGAACAAATGAGGGAATGAAGCCAGGAAAACATGAGAACATTCACTTGTGTGGGTTCATGCAGACCTCCTGCCCACAGGGGATATGTCTTCTCACGCAGATGTCTCGCAGCCAGTAAGCCCACCTGAGACAGTGAAGGAGCCTGCACAGTCCTGCTCCAATGCCACTGCCTGCCAGCTAGAAGGTGACCACATCTTTGTCACTTTCTGAGAGGTGTCCCACAGACAGACAGCTTAGTAGGGTCTCACATCCCCCTTCTTCAAAATGTGAAGGATTCTGAGCTATAAGATTCAATGTTAAATATAGAAATATTCAGCAAAAAATCCATCAATACAGCCTTAAACATAAGTATTTAATATTCGCTTAACGGTGGATCAAATGATCTCATTCTCTGCCAGCCAAGAGATATGCTCCGTCTGTACCTGGAATTAACCACCCTCTTGGACAGAAGCAGATCTCCACTAGATCAGAAAATCTGTCCCCTCCTGATGCTGAAAAAGTTGACAGTCACTAAAAGGTGCTTTCCTAAATTACTGTCAAAATAAATACAGGTTCTAAATGAAAACATTCTCCTACTCTATCAGAAGTCAGACGAAGTGGACAAAAATAAAATCAGTCATCTCTATTTCAGACATTTATTTGATCAAGAGATTACTGACTGTATCATCGTTGGGGAAATAAAATCAGCAGCCTCTATTTCAGACATTTATTTCATCAAGTGGTTACTGACTGTATCATTGTTGGGGAGACTCAGTCCCAAAAGTAAAATGTACAAATTCCAAGCACAATTTCTCTTAGAGAACTAAAGCTTCTAACTGTCATCTCAGTTAGGTAGACTCTGTGAGTGTATTAGTTAAAAAATCACACCGGCAGTTTATTTTTAGTAAACTGGTCTCTGCACTTACAAATAAATACAGGATTAACATTAAAAATACTAAGCAGTGACATCAGAAACAAATACTAGATTGCTGTATGCAGCAGAACACTGCCTTAGACACTGGCACTTTGATACAGCCCATCTTTTCGGGAAAATCAGAGCTGACCAAAAAAAATCAGAAAGGGTATCCAATACCGATATAATATTAACATTTGAAATCAAAACTGCACATTAATATTTCTTTTTCCCCAACAGTAAAATTTTGAATTCTGTGAGATTTAGATTATATTTCCATATAGTAACTTTATTTAGCAGGAGTAATTTCAGTTATTTAGTGTCTTCTGTGTAGACTCATAAAAGGCAACAACTTCACCACTGAGCTTAACCTTGTCTGCTCTGAACCGAGATCGCCCTGCCTTCCTCCACTGATCACAAAGAGAAAGTCGTTGTCTTTGGTTTATCAGTCTTTAACTCCCGTTCCAAACGAAGTGTTTTCCTTCAGTTTAATTCAGTACTGACAAGCACCCAACACAGCATGGCCACACACAAATCGGAAGTTGCAGTTTGGATTCTTCACATCCCACCCTTCCTTTGACAGTATTTCTCATGGTGAAACCTGGACCATGGAACTGCTTTGGTAATACACTGAACGCAAAACTGCGTAACACTAAGGGAGGTATATTCAAGTCAAGATATGAGTCCAGCTATAAAGAATCAGGTCACAAAGTCTCTGAGTGAGAAGTCTCACCAGACATTGCATCAGTCCAGGGGGAGTCAGTTCAAATCCACCAGAGCCCAAAAAACATTCTGATAATGATAACTGATTGTCAAGGACTGGGGACGCTGCCTATGTGGGAAGGAAAGAAAGTGCATTTGGGTAGAGCAGAGGAATTGGCCAAAGTATGTTAAAGGATGCAAACAATACAGGGGCAGAAGCCACTCTGATGCTTACAGGAAAATGAAGAGGAGAGCAGTTCCCACGCTACAGTTTCCCCTGATAAGTTGTGCCATGTGACACCTTGGTTTCTCAGAAAGGCTTTGTTGTTACAGCTAGACCATAGGCACGCTGGATACCATCCCTGTGAAGGAGGTAACAGCGCACTGAGGCACAGGCTCCCCAAAACACTCATGGGGACAGGGAAAGCCTTCTGCACAGCAGCATAAACTTAAGAGCTGCGGGAAGAAACCAAATGCTTGAGATAGGTTGAAGGCCTGTGTGAAAGGACTTCATGCCTTCAAATTAGCACCTAAACTTTCATTTGCTTATCCCAAATTATCACTTCAATTGTTTTTCTAAGTGAGTTTCATCACAACTTGCAGAATCTGTTAGATAAAGTCTATTGTACACTGCTGCAGAGCCATAAGAAACAACTGAGTTTGTAAAGTTGAATAATACAAATAAAACCTTATTTTTCATCTCCCAAGCATCTCCACTAAACTTCACAGATGAGAAATCAGTAATCCCTCACTCTGTTTTTAAGTTTCTCAGGAAAAAAAACAGGAATTAGTTTCTTTTTTTCAAGGGTTTAAGGGGACCATTTTTTGTCTGGGATGGTGTGTTGGGTTAACCTTGGCTAAGTGCCAGGTACCTGCCAAGTTGCTCTATCACTCTCCCCACCACCACTACACACACCTCCTTCAACACAAAAAAGGGGGGAAGAGAATAAGATCGAATCAACTCACGGATATGATAAAGGTAGTTTAATGAGAAAATTGGAAAGCAAAGCCGTGCGCGCAAAGCGAAGCAAAGCGAGATACATATATTTTAATCACTACTTCCCATAGCAGGCGATGTTCGGCCTTTCCCAGGAAGCAGGGCTCCAATACGCGTAGCAGTTGCTCGGGGGACAAACGTCTTCTGCCATGAATGTCGCCCCTCCTCCCCTTCTCCTCAAGCTTTTATTCCTGAGTTGACATCAGATGCTATGGAATAGCTCTTTGGACAGTTTGGGTCAGCTGTCCTGACTGTGTTCCCTCCCAAGATCTTGTCCACCCCATCCCCCTGGTGCTGTGCCAGCCCTGCTCAGCAGCAGTCACAACACCGGTGTCTTATCAAGCTATGGGGACACTAACTCCTGCCCAGCCAAACCCAATACAGATGGGGAGCAAGAAAATATATAGTACAAATGAAATTGTGCTCCCTAGAAGACACTCACCTACCCTGGTCCAAGCTATTTACTTCTTGTTGTATATTTCCAAGCCACCAAATCTGGAAACAATTGCTTCTGTTGACCTCAACTTTATAAAAGCAAATATCCATTGTCCAATTTCAATGATACCAGTCCTGTTACTACAGTGTCCCACACAGAGTCTCCTCCATCTATAAGCCATACAGAAAATTCGCTCTTAAACTCCTTGATGCAGAGGAGCAGTGGCTAAGATGCACTGGATATGCTGGTTTTTGAGAACTCTGTGAGCATCCCACAGGTGAAAGAGCTCTATGCCTCAGCTTTTGGTAAGCTGGGGGAAATATTGATACCAAACCAGTTTATTCACATCTATACTTACCCAGAAATCTTCCAGTTAATTCATTCCAGAGAGACATATACACGCCAAATAGGTAGATGAACCGAGGTGAAAATTATTCTAGAGAAGGATCCTTTGTGGCAGGGATACAACCCAAGGTCCTAAATTCCAATGAAAACTTTGCAAATAAATAATACTAAGGAAACTGTGAAGCAACAGCAAATACAGAGGCGGTTCCTCATCAAAGCCAGGGAGATCAGCAATGGAATTGAACCTCTAGGACTTATCACCTTCATATAATTAAAGTTGAAATCATTATGCAGCCTTTTTTGACAGGATTCTCAGCATATCAGCAGCAGACTTTTCCCTGAACACAGTGAGAATCCTGCTGAAGTGTCCCAAGACAATTCACCTCTGCTACCCAGCACACTCTTGTGGGCTATCTGCATAACAAACACACAAACTACCAGGATGAAGATCCAAGTCAAAGACACGACACAGAAGCAACGTGACGTCAGGGTACCAGTTTGTTAAAAACCTGATTTTAGGTGAATGATCAGTCTCTGTAGGACTCCTCAAACAGGGAATCCCTCGGAAAGGGACCATGGGCCCCTACTCCCTGAAGCGTTGCTTTTCTTTCTTTGGTGAAGGGACACAGACACTACTTATAAGAAAAGGCATATTTGGTTTTGGAAGCTGACAAATTCCTGCTGCAGGTGGTGATGGTATGAATTTTTAAAGGAACCCAATTACATCACTTGCATCGCCCACCGCATAGCATAAAGGTCAAACACACGCAATCGTACATTTCTCTTTACAGGTTCAACCCTGTTTTTTCATTTTCCTTCCCTCACACAGAATTCTAAATGAGGAATCAAAGGGATTTTTCTCCATCCCTGTGGCAATAACACCACAGTTGGCTTCTTACCCACTGCCTTAAATTTAAAGGTTAGCTACAGTCATAAAACAAGTACCCAGAACAAAGCAAACAAGAAGATTTAAGAAACAGTTTTTACGCCTTATGAACCAACAGCAACTGTCCAGTAAGGGCAGTTAATAAGGATTAGTGAAAAAAATAAGATCCCCATCTTACAAAAGCAAACCATAAAAAGAAACATAGTCCAATCAAGAAGCTCTTCCATGAGCTGAGTATCACACTAATCAGTAATAAAAGTCTCCCTCAGCAAAGCTCTCAGTGGCAGTACCTGTAGTCAGCTCTTTCAGCAAGCAGGAATTGATAAACATCAGTAATAAGTGATTAAGATCTGTTACTACAATGAAGAGAAAGCAGGTTTGATTTTGTAGAGGAGATGGGTGATAGCACACTCATAGCAGCTTGGAAATTGGGCAGCTGTGCTGCATACTGTACATGCGGGGCCTTTGGAAGTGGCATTCAGGGAGGTCATTGAGAGTGCAAACTTCATCTCATAGAGCAAAAGTAAATTCAGTGCCATCTCATACCTCTCCTGCAATTGACTGACACCAGTGATGCTGGCATCTGCATCTGAGGTGCTAGTTCAGTGGCTTCTCGAGGCATCTCAAGAAAAGGGAAATGTTTTATTTGAACACCATTGAATTCTGTGAACACAAGGAAATGCAATGGTTGCATAAGGGTTTATAAACCTAATTTATTTCTGAGTAGCCTTGATCTCTGAGAATGAGCAGGGACTCATGGTGCTTAGCTTGCCTGCAAAGGCGCTGAATGCATTTAGCCTGTCTGCTGAGTCTAATGGAAGAGGCAAGCAAAGACAGAAGAGTCTGCTTTCGAAAAAAAAAATCCTCGTTAGCACAGCTATGATAACAGACAGACATCCACCAGGACCCCAGCTCATGTTTGATCAAGCATCTGCTCTACTCTGATTCCAAATCCTCCTCTCCTCCAGTCCAGCACCTGGCACAGACAGCAATCCTATACTTGAACTCAGCAGCACAAGTCCCTGTCCTACAAAGCCATGAGCACAAGGAGCAAAGAAGGTCAAAGGCCCATAGATCACAGCTCAGAGCACATGTCAATGCATATCATTGCAGATGCATTGAGTCCTACTGTAATGATGGAATCAAATGGTGTAACTCAAAAAATATAGGAGTGATTGTATAAGAAATCAAAGTGAATTATCTTAATGAATTTGCCTATAGACATGAACAGCTGCTGTGAACTAGCATCAGCTGTAGAAAAATTGAGGTGTTTACTCTCAAAAGCTGCTTATTTCACACCCATTTACAAAGAAAGACTGATTATTTCCATTCCAGGAAGAACTACGTAATTTGAAATATATTTTTCAAATATACCTTTGATAAGAACACCCACAAACCTTAAAGGAAAACTTGGGTCTAAGCAAACGTTATGGAGTCTATAATACATCAAAATGAAATGCTAAACAGCATGGCTTTCAGGGACTCAGAGTGGTATCTTAGCATTCTTGCCCCAAGCTAGTTATAGGCTCAGGTAACATTTGTTTTATATTATATTCTCTTTTGGAAATACTTTATCATACCTTCATTTTACTTTGTTTTCACCCCCAATTGCAGAACTGATAGGAGGATGAAGTCTGATTAATAAAATTATTGTCTTACGGTACAATGATCTTTCAAAATATTAATTTAATCTGTCTTGGTCTCAAAATGAAAAGCATTCAGAGGATGTGACTTATTGTTCTTAATTTAACCTTTGTTCATTAGCTAGATTTTTCCCTTCTAATCTTAAGAAATTGTTTCTAAATTTAGGATCAATGTCTACTCCTGAAATAATGAGCAAAAATTCACCTGACAGCTATAACTTACTAATAAAGCATAAAAGAACATCAAAGGCCTATTTATTAAAGACCACAATAAGGGGCTGGTAAGCTTTGCCCCCATTCTAAATAATGAACAGATTATTAAATATACATTTTAAAGTTTTATTAAGCTCTTAGTTTTGTTATGTCTTGTCTTCCCTTTCTGGTAAAATTACTACTTTTTTGAATTCTGAATGATTTCACTCAAGGAGATAAAAAAAACCCAACAACACATTTCCCAGAAGCAATTAATCACCCAGAAACCCTTTTGAAAGAGAAGCAGATTTTGATAACCAATGTCTTTAACTATCCCCTAGTTGAACAATTTCTTCAACTACAAGAATGCCCAAATGAAAATTCTACACTTGTAAAGCACAGATGGTTTGGATCAGGCAGGGCACTTTGAAAAACATAAAAGCAATTAGTTTTCTAATCATATTTCCAAAACAATCCTTTTTATAATTCTGGGGCTAATTAGAAATAAACTCTCTTTTTTCTCTGGCTGCGTTTTCCAGGCAGAGAGTTACCCAGATGATAACATCACCTGCCCACTCCCCACAATCACCATCCTGCAGGGATGGTAGAGAGCAGAGCAAAAGGTTTCTGGCTGATCCCAGGATGTCAAAAGGTATTTGGATATACCAAGGGGAGGCCATAGCAAGACCAAGTAACTCAGAGAAGTAGTAGGATCCAGGAAATTTAAGTCACAGAAAGGAATGCCATTCCAACTCAGGCTTAGCCTTACAACCATGATGGTTATCTTCACTTTAGATAGGATCAGTTTAGATACAACCTGTATTTACTTTTTTACCCTTACAGTAAGCAGAGGTAGGGGAGTAAAAAGGATCATTTGAGCTATGAATTGTTCCAAGTCTTTGTTCTGAGGAATGTCAGTCTCCAGAGGAGATAGATTCCTATAACTGACACTTCTTTTGTTGTGAAAGAGAATCAGTAAAAAGTGAGGGTTATGGATTCAGATATAGAACATTACTGCTTTCCTCATTTAAGATG
>WEIS01034423.1:0-13523 GCA_013389965.1 Todus mexicanus
CCCCCTTGTCCCCCATCCGTAACAAAGACCCCGCGCCGCGCCGGGAGGCTCCGCCACGGTCCCCGGGGGAGTGCGCTCTCTCCTTTCCCTCCAAGCCACCCCACTTCTGGGCTGTGGTGGTGATGACGAGAGATGCCCCGCTCCCGGAGGAAGCCAGGTGCTCGCCCTGCAGCTGGGAGGTGTCCCCACAGTGGGGAAAGGTGCCTGAGTCCCTGTCTGGAGAGGCAAGAACGGCTCCCCCCAGACCCCGCGGTGATGGGGCTGCCATCACCGGGGCTCGCTACCTCCAGTGACTCAGTGAATGTCGTGCCCTGCTTTCACCTGGTAATAAAAGAGAGACGCACACGCACTTTGCCCTAGCTGCAACCTGCTCCCCCAGCATGGCGACAAAGGCAAAGGGGCTGCAGAAGATGGTGGGGACACCTCGAGGAAGCAGCGGATCCCTAAGCATCTCCCATTCCCCCAGCACTGGGAGGCAGAAGGTGCTGTCTGGGAGTTCTCTCACAGCCAGGCTGGGGACCCCGCTCTCTGTCTTTGACTCCCCTGGCCAGGTTTAGCTAGGTGTGTTCTGGAGAGGGGCAACAATCCAGCCGCTTCCCCAGCAGCCCATGCGCCGCAGCGAGAACACCATCTTAATGAGGCACTGCGGCACTGCTGCTACCCGTGGGACGTGACAGCGGAAATCCTGCCCATCCACCACTTCTGTCCAGCTTCACTGGCTGTTTGCAAGAAGGGAGTGCTCCCTGGATGGCTGCCGCCACTGCCCAGCTTGCCACCCCCCACGCTGGGCTCCCTTGCTAAATTGCTGGGCTGCATACCTCTGGCAGGGCTTGTACAGCGCAGGTGGAGTGGGACAAACCTGCATTAGGCACAAGGCTCAGAGCATGCCTGAAAGCCTTCATCTCTTGGACAAGGGGTCCTGGAGGAAGATGTGGGAATGGTGGGAACGTAGATCTAGGCTAGCAAAGAGTGGTAGGAGCACGCCTGTCCCTGTGTGCCTGACTAAGCAGAGCTCTGTCAGGGCTTTTAGGATGAGAACAGAGAAGCTGGCTGGGGTAGCCATGGGTACTCAGGAACCCCAGAAATGGGTTACAAAGCTCAAACGTAACCCAACTCTCCTTATACCATTGCTATTCCCCGTGCTGTTGAAGGGCCGTCAGCTAAATTTAGACCTGGCCTAGGTCACGACCTTTTCTTAAAGGCCAGGGGATGATGGCACCCCTCCCAGCACCAGGACTGCTGGAGTTTGTGGTGTCCCAGCTGCAGCCCGCCGAAGGGCCAGAGGAGCTCTCGGGGGCAGCTGCTGCACAAACAGGAGGCCCCTGTGTTTGCTTGGCACACACCGCAGCGCCGGGCGCCCTGCGCCGAGGGGCAGAGTGCGGCTCAGATGACCCAACGCAGCCCTTCCGCCCTTGTCCCCGCCCGCGGTCGATACGGCGAGCGCCGCCCGCCCCCGCTGCCGCGGTGCAGCCGCGCGTGCTGCCCGGCTCACCCTCAATGGCGGCGCGCAGCTGACAGGGCCTCGCGCGTGGGGGTGGGGGCGGCGGGCTCTGCCGCCATCTGCCGGCCTGTACCCGCTGCCAGCGCCTCGCACGGCCCCCGGCCTGGGCACAAAGGCGCCCGGATGAGGAAATTAACACAGCTCTGTTTAATTAGCAAGCGAATTCTCTAAGCGCGGAGAGGAAGGAGGGGACTGCTGGCGGAGTAAGGCTTGAGGAGCAGCCGTGGGGCTGTGCCGCTTCCCCGATGCCGTCGCTCTTCCTCCGGGGCAGGAGCTTCAGGGCTTCGATCACGGGCACTCCGTGCTATTTCTTAAGCCGGTGCTGTGGGCGCCTGGGTCTCCTCGAGCTGTGGAGAAGCAGCGCTGATGAGCCGTCCCGCGGCGTGCAGCCTGCCTGCTGCTGCCCCCGGCCAGGCCCGCAGCGCAACTCTGGCAGCACGAGCGATACAGCGTCCCGGCCTTTGTCCCATCTGCAGGCAGAGGGTGGTCCCACAGCCTGAACTAGCTGCCCCCGACTCCCTTGCTCCTAGTCCTCCCCCCCCATCAGTGGTCTCAAGTCTCCCCTTCTTCCCTGCCCACTTGTTGAGTCCTCACTGCTGGCCCTCTCACCTCAGAGCCCGTCCAAGGCTAACAGCCCAAACCACTGAAGGTCCCAATCCGGTCCAGTTTCAGCCCAAAGCAGCCACTAGGCATGGCCTTCCAAGCCCAATCTCCAGGCAGTGTCCACTTGCGACTAGTGAGGGTCTTGCGCCAGAGAGAAAAACGGGCAGCTCTACTCCCAGACGGAAGGAAGGGGAGGGTGGAGGAGAGCAACTGGGGGCCAAAGCTGGACCCCTCCTTCATGTCCTCTTCAGCCTGTGTGGAATCAGGGTCCAGGGGCAGCAACTGGGAAAGGAGCATCTGGGATAAACAGAGGAGAGGGGGTAGAGAGTGGAGTCGCCTGTGCTCATGGCAATGAGCCTTGTACCCCTTGCACCCCATTTCCAACACCTTCTTTAAGGCTTGGGCAGGACATGAAATGTTGCCTGCACACAGGCACTGTACCTGTAACATTGCATACAGACACAGGGAAGGGCTAGGTCAGCAGCTCCTGCAGACTAAAATGATCTTGCTGATTGTGGTTTTGTTAACCCCTTCCACTCCCTCTCCCCACCCCCCCCGTACTTTGGCTGTAACAGGCTTCAGTCCTTGCTCCTTCTGTAGATGCTTAGTGTCTTCGTGTGCTGAGGCTGCTGTGTGGCGTTTCTTTTTTTTTTTTCAGAGGGCTGGTGAGGAGGATGAACATGCTCCAAATACCTGCTGGTAAATATGAGGAGGAGGCAGGAGCAGAGCAGGAGTGGGGAAGGGGGAAGTCCTCATCTGCTGGCAATCCTCTAGGTTATCTCCGCAGGTGGGCGCATGCTCCTGGCAGTGCTAGCAGCCTCAGGCTGCAGGGAAACAAGGGCTAGGAGGTGCATTGGGTGCAGTAGAGACATGACATGGCTGTCCAGGGAAGCAGCCTTCCGTAGCTGTTCCAGATCTGTCCCTCATGTGGGTGCAGAGCTAAGGCTGAAGATGTCTTTGTGCAGCTATTTTTCAGCAGTGAGTTAATTGAAACAGACATGGGTGTCTTCAGTGAGGAGTGAAAGTGGTGAGTCATAGCAGGATCAGTCTTATGATTTTAGTTCACATCTGAACAACTTCCCTGTAGCTTTCCCAGGGTGACATGAAGACTATGTGTTAGGGTTTGGGAGCTGGGTAGATTTGCAAGCCAAACGCATTATTGCTCTAATTGTTGAGGATAAAAGATATACTCAAGTGAACAAGCCCTTAACTGGCATCCTCACTGGGACTCTTCGCCTTAAAGAGGGGCTACTAGTGGGTAGTACTGAATTTAGGAGTGAAAATCTCAGCCTAACAGGATTTGCTGTCCCTCTGAAATGTGAGAACAAGGCACGGAACATGAGGGACACGACTGTAATTTCTGGTGGCTGCTGACATAGGCTGTAGTTAGACAGCCAGTCTCCGTAGCATTAAGAGCCTCTGCATGCAAAGTGACAAGTCTCACAGGCAGCATGCCCCAGACCAGAGGGCACTAAAAAGCTTTTATCTGTCTGCTGTCTTGTAATGCTGGTGCTTCTTCAGAGATGGGTTATAAAGATACAGTCAACCTAGAGCTGAGGCTGTAGGACTGAAAGGGAGGGAATAGTCAGACAGAAGCCTTTGGAAGATGGAATTTGGGACCACCACTCATTCCATGTTCAAACATGACCTCTGCAAATTGCCCCTCCACTCCTGAAACCTCCCTCAGCTCTCTCCCAGTCGTTCCTACCTGTAGCCTCTGTCCTGGTAAAGACACAGTCTGAACGGTGGCAGAGAGCAGAACTAAGCGGAGGAAAAGCGAGCAAGGCCACGACTGGAGCCCCAGCATCTTCTTATTCCAGAGCTTGTGGGAGGTGAGGCAGGATGTGCAGTATCTGTGTCAGATGCAGTTCCTAGCCCTTCTTTGCCTTTATAGCTTTGATTCTGGAAGGCGTCTGGCCCCCAGCTCTCTGCTGAACCCCCTGGAGCTCCTTTTAGCCCTTTTGTCCAGGGTGATATATTTCAGGGTGAGCTCAGCAAGACCCTTTCCTCTAAAGAAAAAGAACACAAAGGTGTTTACTGAGTGTCTGGGAAGATAAATGTGAGTTGAGCTGCTGCTGGCAAGGACCTGGAGGTATCTGTCAAGGTCAGGAATGGGGTGATACTCTGAAACATGTCTCAGATGAAAATATAGAAGGCTGAATTGTGTAGTGATATTGAGCATACTCCTTGTAGGCAGAGTGCTGTTAATACTATTTCTTTAATCATCACTGAGTATGAACTATAGCTCAGCTAGTGGTAGGTATGCTGCTGGCTGCATGGAGCTGACATAAATTCAGCTGTGACAATATAGGCTTTTGTTTTTAATATTTATATCTTTGTGAGTCGGTTGGCCTGGGAGTAAAGAGCTCTTGCTGCAAAAGTTGTCTCAATTCCAGCACTAACTCTATGGGATTTGTAGAAGTCATGGGAGCGTGGGTCTAGTACTGGTGGGCATGTACTGGCAGGCTGGTTGTCCTGAGGGACAGTCTAGCCCTTTGGAGGGCTGGGCTGAGTTTCCAGAGGAACCAGCACAGAAAAGAGCTCATCAAGACTCAGCTTGCACTTTCTCAAGCTTAGGCACACAATGGTAACAGGACAGCAAGATGCAGATTCCTACCTCCTAAATCTTCTGGCCATTAGTTCCCCTCCCTTTGTTTACCTCTCCCATTTTACTGTAATTTCTCACCAGTTTAACAAGGCAATGAGGTCACTGTTTGGAGATCAGGGTGCAGAAGTCAACCTGGATGTGAAGGCAGAAACTGATCAGGAAAGTTTGTCAGGGGAGAGGAATGGGGGGATCATACCTCAGCACAAGATTAGTAGTGAGTGTGCTGGGTGAGTTCAATAGCACCTTAAACTTTGCTTTCTTCAGTACAGTTGCACAAAGCAATTGGGTTAAAACTTGAAAGACAGTGTTCTACTGCCTGCTTTTGTTTATTTTTAAGGAAAGAGAAAAATTAGGAAAAAAAAGCCTTTTTTAGAGATAACAAAAGTCATAGTTCATATCTTTGCCCTGTTTTTCTCTCCCTTCTTCCCACTCTTCCCAGCATTTTGCACTTGCTGATGCAGATTTATGTGTCCCTTTCTTCCTTGCCCAAGGAGCCAGAAAGTTCTATGAACCATTTTGCATCCAGTCTATGAAGAGTGGACTTAGTCTCTCGAGCGCTGACATTGGAAGCAGGAGAGACTTTGCACAGGTGGGGGCATCCATGTATGTTAGCTCCACCTGATACCTATGACTTGTGAGTAGTGCTGGTTCCAGAGCTGGTTCTGGTGATCCTGTCTGGCAGCCCCTCTGTCACCACCTCACCTGGTCCTGCTATGCGGTACATGCCAGCAAATGGAGGGGGTCCCCTTAGGCTCCAGCTAATGGCCTGCACCAAGACATTTTGTGGGGAACAGGATTATTTTGTAAAAGCTTTTTAAAATATAAAGCACAGGAGACTGTGAAACCTACTTGATGTGATGTTTATGTGGGCATTCAGTTGGAGAGTCTGTGTACAAATGGAGTATGAGATGTGTGCATGGCCAGCCCCTCTGTGCTGGACAGGGTAGCATATAGAGCTTTGCGGTGTGGAAGTTTCAGATAGGTGCGAAAGAGAGGAAGGAGGATGGGAAATGAGCACATGTTCATCCCATACGCAAGATGTTTCAGAGGATATTTTTCTCTACTTCCTAGTCACATTTGACCAGAAGCAGCTGAAGCAGTCTGCTAGAGCATACATGCTCCTGGGAAGACAGCTGCAGGCGGATGCACTGAGGTTGATCTCCCCAGTTCCAGGAGTCAGCTCTTTACTAAACATAAGCTAAGTATGAAAGCAACAATGTTTTGGTTTTAATACAAAATTTAGCGCTGGTTTGATCTGACATCCCTTGAATGTGGTGGCCTCCATGCTGAAAGAATGCCAGAAATGTATTTGCAACTGCTCTAAATTCCAGTCCGCTTGCACAAAGACCCGAAGACTGATCACTGCAGGGATAGACAGGCTCTGAGCTGTCAAGTCACAGGTCCTCTCCTTGGGTCCAGCAAAAGCTGGGGCTAGCAAGAGGGAAGGAGCCATCACTTTTCCATACTAAGCAAGAAACTTGGATACTGTGTATAATTTACATATTTTCTTGCAAATTCTTGCAAATTTGCAAATTCAGAAAAGCTTGGATAAATTTCAGGTAGCATGAAGTTACAGCTGCTCTTGTGTTCCAGATCCTTGCAGGGACTACAGTAGAACTGAACAGTTTCTCTGACATATCCTGGCAATGACTGCAAAGTGAAAAGGCTTTGGCAAACCCTGATTGCTCCAGTTTTCTCAGACTTAAAACAGGTTATTGCCCTTCTTTCCTCTCTGGTGCTAACAAGTCTCCTCTGTAAAACCCCTTACCTCTGTGATGGGGGGGGGCAGGCATTGATTCTAGAGCTTGCAAGACCACCAGAAAAGTGGTCCCCTGCTGAATCAGTTTTTTACAAACAGTTGCTTATAGAGGAAGGGAGAAGGGCAATTGGAGAGTGGGAGGACTAGGAACTGAGTGAAGTACCCTTGAGGAACACCCCTTTGCCCACAGTGATAGAAATGCCTGGTAGTTGCTGCACGCTTTAGAAGTGAAGATGATATTCACATTATTCCGCTGCTACCATGTATAGGAGTTTGGAATCCACTGTGGTCAGGAGTTCCTCAGGCAACAGAAACACCACTGATCTTGGCATTGAGTGATTACTCCTTCAGTAGCAATTCCAGATCATCATGGCAGCTACCAAAACAGTTGCTTGCAAGGAACAAAAGGGCAGTAAGCAGCTGCTTAGGGCAGCAGCTACTGTGTAACTGTTCAAATCTCTCTTGGTTTTTGATTGATTTTTCTGCAAGACTTTCTTTGTCCATGATGAAAGATTGTTAATTTCTCCAATGCCAAGAGAGGCCAGTAAGGAGAAAGAAATTCTTCAAATGAACAGCCAGAAAGGGACCAACAGGAGCTCCCATCCCTGACCTTGCACTCTCACTTGACCAAGCAGTGCTGTCATAAGGAAAGAGCAACAGATGGACTGCAAAGCAGTGAAAGAGCCACCACCTTAGTCCAGTCATTGACTGCTAAGCTATCCTTCCATCTCAAAACGGCAGCTCTGTGGTTCTCCCAAAGGAAAAAGTTTAACCATTTGTAGTGGCCTGAAGGTAAGCTAATGTTCAGACAGTTTTATGACCACCTTGCTTTCTCCATCCAACCATTCATATCTCCCTCACTGCAGTGATATTATCATAACATATTATCTCATATATACGCAAGATGTACTGCACAGACTTGTAAAGCCTGGAGCCTAGGCAGAAATCCATATGTGCTGCCCTTTTTCTTTCATTCCCATTTGCAAGTGACATACCCTGTGGGTGGCAGTGGGGAAATCACAGTACACTCAGCTGTGTGTTGTATTTACTGTTAATACTATAGCTGTTGACTGTCTCCTGCAGCCTTCACTGATTATCGGGGAGGATGGAAGAGAGGGACTATATTTTTGTAGCTTTCTGATCTTCGGGAGTAAGATCTTTCCACTGACTCATGGAACTCAAGTGTGCTGTTTGGTCCATGTGCCCTAGCCCAGTAAATAATGTTACACCGTTGTTCTCTCATCTACTTGTTTCTACAAGCATCTCAAATGTTTATGTTCACTCACGTATTGGCATAAAAAAAAAAAAAAAAAAATATTCCCAGCTCAACACAATTGCTCTACTTGCAGGTGAACCAAGGGTGATCATGACAACTGCAAGAAATTGGATTGTCAGAGAGAATGCAGTAGATCTGCAGGAACCACACTTCATGTACACGTGGCATTCCAAGGACTGACTTGAACACCGATGTGATGTGGTGCCCTGGGTTCAACTAGGATACAGTCAATTTTCACCAGAAGCTGTGAGGGGGCCACAGCCAGGGTAGACAACCAAACCAGCCAATGGAATATTCAATACCATACTGATGACATGCTGGCTCTTTAAGGGTGGAGGGTGGGCTGGACCAGGAGCACAGGCATTGTCAGTGGGTCTGTATCACCTGCTTTATATATTGTTTCATTACAATTATTCATAGAATCATAAAATCATAGAATAATTAAGGCTGGAAAAGACCTCTTAGATCATTCGACCTACTACCACCACTCAGCTAAGCCATGCCACTAAGTGTGGCATCCAGTCTTTTCTTAAACACCTCAAGGGACACTGACTCCACCACCTCCCTGGGCAGCCCATTCCACTGTTTTATCCCCCTTTCTGTGAGGAAGTGCTTCCGAATATCCAACCTAAACCTTCCCTGGTGCAGCTTCAGGCTGTGCCCTCTTGTCCTGTCACAAATTGCCTGGGAGAAGAGCCCAGCCCCCTCCTGTCTACAACTTCCCTT
Organism: Todus mexicanus; assembly: GCA_013389965.1. Lineage (NCBI taxonomy): Eukaryota > Metazoa > Chordata > Aves > Coraciiformes > Todidae > Todus > Todus mexicanus. The sequence goes on from WEIS01034423.1 coordinate 8,474, forward strand.
CAGGTAGTTGTAGAGTGATAACGTCCCTCCTGAATCTCCTGTTCTCCAGGCTGAACAACCTCAGCTCTCTCAGCCTCTCCTCATAAGATTTTCCCTCCANGGTGCACTTTTCCAAGCCATGGGCTGCCAGCTTTTTCAGGAGGATGCTGTGGGAGACTGTGTCAAAGGCTTTGCTGAAATCTAGGTAGACCACATCTACAGCCTTCCCTTTGTCTACCAGGTGGGTCACCCAGTCATAGAAGGAGATTAGGTTCGTTAGGTAGGACCTTCCTTTCCTAAACCCACGTTGGCTGGGCCTGATCCCCTGGTTGCCTTGCACGTGCTGCTCAATGGCACTCAGGATGATCTGCTCCATAACCTTTCCAGGCACCGAGGTCAGGCTCACAGGCCTATAATTCCCCGGATCTTCCTTCTGGCTGTTCTTGTCGATGGGCGTCACACTGGCCAACCTCCAGTCATCTGGGACCTCCCCTGTTAGCCAGGACTGCTGATAAATGATGGAGAGCAGCTTAGCCAGCTCTTACACCAGTTCCCTAAGCACCCTAGGATGAATCCCATCTGGACCCATTGACTTTGTTAGGGTCTAAGTGGCACAGCAGGTCACTCACTACTTCCTCCTGAATTACAGGAGGGATATTTTGCTCCCCATCCCTGTCTACCAGGGTGCTCAGCTCCTGGCTCTGTCTAAATCATGATGTGTCATTTCTGGAAGGAAAGAGCTTAAGTGCTAGTCCTATTTGACATGTAACTGGATTTGCAGCAACTATATTCCAAAAAGCCAGGGAGACAACCAGCATTACCACTAGACTTAGTAACATGCAAAGATCAGCCTAAAGTTGTGTTGGTTTTTTTTAACCTGTATTTTTTTTCTTACTCACTTTGCATAGTCTCTGTTGAAGCACTCTAACTGTAAGTCAGCCTTTCCTATCTCTCCTCACTCATCAATCCCTCAACTCTTTTCTGAAGAGATGTGTACAACAAAGAGATGCAAGTAACTTCCCCTAAAGCCCTGATGCACTTTGCAGGGCAAGAGCTTCAAAAATGATCAAACATAGAAGGGCTTAAATCCAGTAAAATTTTATTGATCTTAAAGTAAGAGAAACTGAATGGTGTACTTACAACCACATACAAAATGAGAAGGGAATGAGCATTTTGTACTTGGTGGTTAGCTTGGCTCTTCCTAGACTTTCTTCCAGAGATTTTTTTTTCCATTTTAAATCATAGCATCTGCAAAGTCAGGGCAAAACCAAACAAAGCAGCAGCTATGTTCATTTGTACCTGCCTTTGTGGAGATATCAAAAGACAGGATTGGAATTACTTTAGCCTGATATGTAACTTCATTTCATTCTCATTTAAAGCACTGCCATAGTCCAGGGTAGTTCCGACAAGATGACAACTGCTGCATGAAATGATGGCTCCCTCAGTGCAGCCGGTGGGCTGAAGACCTGGTGATGGGAGTTGTTTTGGTGGGGGTTTCTTCCTCTTTTAATTCTGCTGATAGCTCTAAAGAGAATAAAATATGTCAATAACCAGCACTCCACTGTCTTGAACAGAGAAAGCTGCAGGCAACCTAAGCAGTGCTCTGAAGCTCTACACACCTGCCTATTACCAAAGGAACACCCCTGTTGGGCCAAATCTATAATCTTCCTCCATTTCTCCACTGTCACCTTTTGAACATATATGTACAATGCCTTACCATCCTCAGAGCTATTCTCCTCATCACTGGAAAAGGTAATAATAGCTTTTTTCAGTGGAGGGCGCTTTTGGGCACGCTTATGGTTTCGGAGGGTGCGAGGCTGGGGTGTGACAAAGTCTTCATCCCTGTTGGCTGTGCTCAGGGACTGGTGGTGTGAACTTGCTGTGAAATAAAACAAAAACAAAAGATAGTGCTCATTCTGTCTATAAAGGAGACAAAAAGTCCCTAGCTGTCTCTGCTGGACTGCAGGATCAGGGGGAAGACTGCAGTCTCACAAAAGGAACATACTTTCTGTTGGTTTCTGCTTGGCAGGCTCTGGTATTGGAGTTCCACTACCTTCCTGGCATGTCTCTGCTGAATCCAGCCCTCGGCTATGGCAGGCAGACAGCTTCTGCTCCAGCTCTTCAGCCAGAGCCTGATGGAGATGGGGAAAAAAAGAAGGAAGAGAGAAAAAAAACCAACCCCAAACCCCAAAAGGAATAATGAGAGGGAATAATTATTAAATCCATAGCAGAATTTGTCATCGATTGCCATCAAAACAACTCTGATAAATTGTTAAGAACAAGGAGCAGCCTGCTTAAAAAGGAGAACTGCAGGGCTTTCCAGTCACTGTATAAAACCCAATAATTTTCCTGGCCTGGACGCTTGCCACTTATCCTTACTTTAGTCTCAGGTTTGCTGCCTGCTCTGTGGAATCGAACCAGCACAGTTTGGAAACAACTGTAGACAGCTGGGTCTTGAAGCTTGTCTGCAAAGCAGTCAAAGTTGTCCTGCAGCTTGTGAAGGCCCCGTTCCGAGAGGGGAAGCAGAGTAAGGCAGTAGGACAGATACCAATATTGNTGCCACCCTAGACAGGACTGCAGAAGCGAGCACGACTTCTCAGTTGAACACACTGATTTTTGTAGCTAAGATGCAAGGGAATAGCGTGTGGAGAGGGACCACAAAGGTGCATAAAATCCACACATGGGATTAGTCTCCTTGCTCAGCTGTAATACGGATCTAAGTTGTCACAAAACATTTTCTCTAAGAAAGGAGGGAATGAGAGGGGCCAGTCACAGTAAAATAAGACCAGAAGCCTTATTTTGTATATATGTATTCATGTATTTTTAGGAGGAAAAAAAAAGAAAAAGGGACCTAATCCAGGTTATGTCAACATTTGTCACTTTGCAATGAGAAGAATATGATGGGAACCTGTTACAACCACTGTCAAGCTGGTTTCTTCTAACAATTCCTAAGAAGCAGACTTGCTTGTCAGAAAAATTAGGATTATAACCCACCTGGCAGTCCGGAATCGCTGACAAAGTTTCTCCACCAAGCTCTCTGTCTGTTTTTCTTTTGTAATATATGAGAAGAGATGTCTGCACAGGAAAAAAAATGGCAAAGTTGAGAACCCACAGAGGAAGACCCATTTCAACCCATGNCCCCAAAAGGAATAATGAGAGGGAATAATTATTAAATCCATAGCAGAATTTGTCATCGATTGCCATCAAAACAACTCTGATAAATTGTTAAGAACAAGGAGCAGCCTGCTTAAAAAGGAGAACTGCAGGGCTTTCCAGTCACTGTATAAAACCCAATAATTTTCCTGGCCTGGACGCTTGCCACTTATCCTTACTTTAGTCTCAGGTTTGCTGCCTGCTCTGTGGAATCGAACCAGCACAGTTTGGAAACAACTGTAGACAGCTGGGTCTTGAAGCTTGTCTGCAAAGCAGTCAAAGTTGTCCTGCAGCTTGTGAAGGCCCCGTTCCGAGAGGGGAAGCAGAGTAAGGCAGTAGGACAGATACCAATATTGACGCTCAGTTCTGGTAAAGACAAAGACTGCCATTAGCTCCTATGAAAAGGGAAAGCATGAGCACATCCTACCTAGAATTATACCACATGGGGATAAAGTATTTCCTGCAGGTGCTTTTGCCCTGCAGAACATGAGATTAATGTAGCTCTGTTACAGGTCAGTTCGGGTACTGTGCCATACTATACACAACCACCACTGTATTCAATCAAGGACACTGACTTAGTGTCACTCAGAAAAACATGAAGGCTTCACTGTTAAAGAACACAGTCACTTGTTTAAACAGAGTCAGAAGCTATTGCTAGCTATGAGGAAAAATACCTCAATACTCAGTGAGGTGAAGACTCCTCTTGAAGGGTCTTATTTCAAGTGAATAATAAAACAACCTTGGCTGCTCATTTTTGCATGTTTGAGATAGTCTCAAGCAGAGGCTGTATTTCATGTTCTCTCTGTTTCCTGGCCAGTTACATAAAGAAAACCATTTTCTATTAAGATATAAAGTGAACAAATAACTGCTGTGTCAAAGAAGGACGACATTCAAACAGCAAAAGTTACTGGGGAAAAAAAAAGCAAATTAACATCCTTCGTATTCCATCACAGTGAGGTATATAAGGAAAAAAGGCTAGGCCAAACTCCCTATTATTAATACATACAAAGCAGAGGGCCATTAATCTGTCCTGTGATATACTGTCTCTGAATGCACTGTCCAGACACAGACAGATGGAGAACAAAGCTGCAGCTTTGTTCCAGGTGTTTCCACATTTAAAATCTGAACAATACTTGGCATGTTACTGTTTAGAACTCCAGAAAAGCTGAGAAGGGTGATGGTGGCTGCAAAATCTTTTCTGATAAGCTCCTGTTTTAACCTGCAGTGAGAATCTTGCTCTGACATTACTGCTATTGTGTGTTAAACTGATGATCTTTGTGGTACGGAAATACTAAGACATTCTAGTAACGGCTAGATATAGCTTACATGCAGATGGTTCTTTACAAATGCAGTATTAAGAGTACACCAGTGTTCCTGGGAGGCAATTTTGGAGAGAGGGGCCACTCTCTACTCCATCCCAGGAAACTAAATCCAAATATTTCTGGGGAATATGCAACTCTTTGTGGCCACTGAGTACACCACATTCCCAGGCACTGCGTATATATAGCCAAGATATGCAGACAGCTTAACCTCCAAGAGCAAAGTCACAATGATGGAAAGGGAAATCCACAGAAATGGAGGAAAGTCAGGGTGCACCAAATCCAGTGAAAGGTTAAATGAAGGTATCACTGAAACCACATGACAGAGAGGCAGAAAAATTTGTACTTTCTTCTTGGGAAAAAACACAAGTGTATGTCTGAGTCAGTGAAGTTACAGTTTGGGGAGCAGCGGGAAAGGAGCAAAAAAAACCACCAAAAAACAAAACCCCAAACAAACCCCAAACAACCAAAAATCCAGTAAGCAAATTCATATTCCAGATTCATGGGATGGGTCCTGCACTATATATACACTGTAATCAGCAAGGCATACACATCTTGCAGACAGAGCAGAGCAAAGGCTTAAGTGTATAGTAGCACAA
>WEIS01034426.1:2498-17586 GCA_013389965.1 Todus mexicanus
GACAGGCCTGTAGTTCCCCGGATCCTCCTTTCGGCCCTTCTTGTGGATGGGTGTCACATTGGCCAACCTCCAGTCATCTGGGACCTCCCCTGTTAGCCAGGACTGCTGATAAATGATGGAGAGGGGCTTAGCCAGCTCCTGCACCAGCTCCCTGAACACCCTAGGATGAATCCCATCCAGACCCACTGACTTGTTAGGGTCTAAGCGGCACAGCAGGTCACTAACTACTTCCTCCTGAATTACAGGAGGGATGTTTTGCTCCCCCTCCCTGTCTACCAACTCAGGAGCCAAGTTGTCCTGAGGGCAGTCAATCTTTTTGTTAAAATCATCACCACGTCTGCACTGTTCCATGGGCTCTGTTTTTAAAGAGGGCTCAGCAGCCTGGTGCTTGGCTCTATCAAGTGTCAGCATCTTGGTCCTGTCGTTGCTACATGCCATCTAGAAAGCGAAGAAAAATGGCTGGTGGGGAAGGAGGCATGTTCAGCAGTAGGAGAAGTCATTGTACAGGCATCAAAGCCATTGTCATTCCTCAGTGTGGAAGTCCCTGCACCCAGAGCTGTCTCCCAGTAGGTGTCCTTTCCACACCACCTGCACAGCCTGGCCATGGCCAGCACCAGCCTTGTGGTAGACTGTTTCACCTGCACCAGATTTGGTTGCCTTTGACCACAGAGCTGGGACAGCAATTAAAAGATGCTAGTATGGAAACATGTTTCCTTCTGACACAGATATACCTTTCCTTAGTTGCTGAGGTAACGCAAGGGCTTCTAGTCTGACCTTGCATACACACTCTCTGTTTATGACCATCCTGTTCAGCCACATTCCTCTCAGGAACATATCAAAGCCCTTGGCAGGTGCAGATGGGTGTCTGCTAAGCATGGCAGGAGACCTGAACTGCTCTGCTTGCACTTCTGTTTGTATCGTTTTCCTTCACCAGGTGTTAGGTCAAGTGATCCTTGTTGCCTTATTCTGCATCGACCGAAATTTGTCAGCACTGAAGATGTGTATGACCAAATAGTATCTGATATTAGACATTCAGCAAAGATGTCTGAATTATTCTGTACAGCGACAGCTCTTCCAGAGAGCAGTTCAGAACGCTATTAAATCATTCCTTGGAAGATTCTGCCTCTCACTTGAGAGAGAGCAAGGTTGGGTCTAATTGTGGGTTCCAAGAGAAGCTACAACATCCAAATGGTTATCTTAAGTATATGTTGTCTCCATCCCCAAAAACCTATGGCTGTGCTTCTACAGAAATGAAGAGCTTAAATGATAGTCACAGCAAACTCAACCAATCAATAAACAAGCTCAAAGACAAGAGATATCCCACAGTCAATTAAAAGTAAAACCAAGGAGATTATCTTCCTTGCATTGCCTAAACTAATGAATCCCAGAGAGTTTAGAACCAATTCTGCAAAAGGCTTATAACAATTGATATCCATAAAGATCTGGTCCTGTATAGTGCATCTTTTTAACCGTTTTGTTTCCATGTAATCTGAATGAAAGGAGTCTTGTATGCTGTACTTACTGCATCTGTGGAAAATCTGATGCTAAGAAGCATGTCTGCACAACCATTCTGAGAAAGAGAGATGGTACAGAAAGCTATACAGGGATTCTGCTCTGTACTCAGGCATCCTGAGCAGCACAGGGTATTACAAGCATCAGTTAAAGGAACCACAAAAAGCACTCTAGTTAATACAGACTTAGGTTATTAACCTACAGTTGATTCTATTTCATCCTAGCTATTACTTGAGAAATTTTACACATTAAAACAAAATAGTTTCATTTTACTTACATGTTTGCATGTTGTATAATAGTTGAATTATATAAAAGCTCTTTGCAATTGTCTGAATGATGCTGAAGCCCTTTTCCTTTCTCATTGATGAATGCATTAATGGGAGATGAAGGAGCAGGGATCCACTTCCTGGAGGTTCTTATCTTAACCAGCACCAAGTGACAGTTGTGACTGAGCAGAAGAAGAAACTTTAAGGAATGAGGTTGACTGCCTATCTGTGTTAGTCCCTCAAGACAGAGTGACTGTTGGGGTCCCCAAGTATGCAACAAATACCAGGGAGTTGTGTACTCTGAATATCCATAAATTACATTTATGAATGACAATGCAGATAGTCCTTTGCTGTATTTCTGGTTTTTGCCTTTGTCTGCCTGCTCCCCAGATCTGTCTGTAATCAGCTGGAGAGCCCTGGAATGAAGGGATAATTTTGGGACCTTCAAATACCAGACATGGACTCCTTCTCTGTGAAGTGAAGGCCTGATGATGTTTTTTCTGTGTTGAGATGGAGGACCTCCATACGTGGGTGTTGTCTCTGACACATACTGGACCACATTCCAAAGTCTTTTTTGCCGGCTTTTCCCTACTGTAATTCCTTTTGATACAGATGATTGTCTCATGACTGTAGACCAAATGCTACAGGGTTAGGCCTGAGGCTCAAAAGATTTTTTTACAATAGTTTCACCTTGACTAAAATAGTTCACCTACTAATTCTCCAGTCTGGAGATCACATACATGTTCTTTAATGTGCACAATAATAATACGAAAGCATCCTTACCATTACCCTAGCCACAGCCAAAGTATACCAAATCTATAAAGAAAGATGGTATAGACTTCTAGGCTTTGCAAAAACAAATCCTTAGGGGAGATTTAATCACTAAATGCTCTAAAGCTGCAGCTGAACAAAAATAACAATCCAGTGGATACAAACCAGAAGAAGGAAAAGTCAGCATTCCCTCTTACTAATAGTAACACAAACAATAAATACTGTGTGGGACTGGAGAGCTTTCATTGTGTGATATAAAAATGCATTTTATTCTTTCAGCTTATACTCAGTCCTTGTTGAGACTACTTGTCAGTCCTCCTCTCCTTCTAAGATTCTCACAAAATGGGCCATTTTTATGTCACTTTTACTAACCCATTTTGTTTCTGGAAGAAGAGACATCTTTGTCAGTTGTAGTGTCTCTTCAATACTCAAGAACAAGCAGAAGGCCTCGCAAATACACATTATGCAATGAGTTAACCATTTATAATATTTAGAAAGTTACTTCCCTTCCCAGTTCTATAAACAAACATGAAAGGCTGCTAAGCCATTAAGAAATCAAATGCTACCAGTGAAAATGACAATGAAAAAATGCCATTAGTAAACTTTAACTTTTAGCTGTTATAACCATCAGTGGGGAAAGATTGAGCCCTTTATATTACAAAGAAACTCATTAAGATTTTTTTTTTCTTAACATTTTCAGCATAAGAATACACAGAATGCTGTAGCAATCCTGACTTTTAAACATAGATCTGCAAAATGCTAGTCTTTTATCTTGTAGGAGTCAGTATGTTGGGTTGGGCGGTTTTATGTCTGTGGGAGTTTCAGAGGACTCCCCAAATCTCATTGCTAGGCTCATTCTCTGGCTGGCTTTGATGTCAGATTTATGAAACCAGAACTGTGGTCAGATTCACTCCAAACCTACAGTTTCCCTCAAACCTGCAGTTTCTCTAAGTTTCTTCTCCACTGAGCCCTCTTTGCTAAACAGAGAACTCAAAGCAGACCAAAGGCTTCTTCGGCCCTGAGGGAACCCTTGGCCAGTACACAGGGAAGGCCAGCCTACTCCCTCCTTCTCTCAGCCAAAGTGTCATGATGGACGTAAATGCACTGCACCATCTTCCAAGCGTCTGCACCAGCTTAAGAGTCAATAAGATAAAGTTAAAAGCACAATGAAGGTCTGAAATAAGGTTGCTCATCTCTCATGGGACTGGTATGATGTCCGCAAGGCAGGAGGAAAACTATGCTTGCTGAATGAATAGCTCCTCCCTGCACAGAGGGCAGTCTGAAAGGTGCTCATTCACAAGCTCTTCATCAAATTCCTGTTCTATAATACCAGGAAATTTGCATATGATCAAAGCACTCTTCAAACACTGGTCCAAATTCTGATCCCAATTTTATAGTACAAGTCCAGAGTAGCTTTTTAAGCCAGTCGAGATGCTGCTGCTTAGCATCAGTATCAATTTGGCCTAATGCAGTTTGGCTAAACTTGCTGAAATTATGGCAAAATATGTAAATGAGATATGATTTTTAGTCTCTTAGCTCTCCTTTTCAGGGTTTGCAATTTCACTTTTGGCTCCTGCTCCCCATTTCATTATGCCAGGCTCTAAAACACACTCTCAATGGCAAGCCAAGATTTTGAGTAATTGCAATGAGTGGAGGATTTCTTGTTCTGATATACACATTAACTAATTTTCCTTGGGTTCTGATGCTAACTATCAAATTCCACCAGCCCTGCGTCTCTGGGCTGGGTTGGGTTTTTTCCCTTGTTTTTCCAATTGCAAATTAGACATCTGGCAGCTCTCTGGTGGCAATAACAGATACACTCATTCTGCTCACTATGCTTTACCCGTTTCTCTGTGGGAGGTAGGAAAAGAGTCAAAGGGAGCCATGGGTTCAGATCCAAGCCCTTATCCTATGTAATTTCGTAGGGGGATGTTTTCTTCCTTCTACCACCCTCAGGCTTGTGCTTTCTATTATCAATGAAAGACCCAACTAGCAAGAAAGGCTTCCCCTGGCTTTAAAATCAGGCAAATTCTTTTTGGTTTCTCCTTTTGCAAACAGCATTTATTTCTCCTTCTAAGCCTCAGATGAGCTCCCCCTTCTCTCAAAGCCCTGGAGGCAAGGGACACTTGAGCTGGAGCAGGGGGTGCTCCATTTGGTGCTGCCGCCTGGCATACCTGATGCTTGCTGCCTTGGATGGAGATCACAGCAATTGAAGAAGTGATGTGGAGAACACCTGACACACTGTTTTTCTGTGGGAAGGGTCCCCAAGGGGAATATTAACATGTGGGAAGGGGAGAAGGGAAGCAGCACATGACTTTATCTGCCATAGTCTTCCTGAATTTTCCACTGAGTTCTTGAAGGAGAATATAACAGAGCCCTATGTGACATCGAGCTTTCACCTTAATGTTTAATCATGATTAAGATTACTGCGATGTTGATTAAAACTGAGTAAATATATACTACACATAAATGATTTCACTCTAAAACAACAGCTACTTTTTTTTTCTCAGTAATGATTGTCATTAGCCTGTTATGTTTTTCGTGCCTAAAATTTTTTAATAGATTGAAATAATTTTTATTGTAAAATAATCCCCACATGCCCCCATGTAATTTCGAGTATTAATTCATTCCTATTCCCATCTCCATGACAATCCTGCCTGAAGTCTTTTAGGCTCATGTGAGAATGATCAGATTTTATTCTTACACAAACTATAGATTCTTCTGATACCAATGCATGTCAGCTTCAGCTTCTACAGTGATGCTGACACAAATTAATCATCAAGATATTTCACGTGGTCTGTGGAAGGGCCTGACTTCATGCACCACTTTCTTTGTTCTCTATCACAGAATATATGCCTGATAGTTTTGAAATTATTTTCATAGTTTTTTCCAACTGTGCAGACTTGTACACATAGTCAATAGATATCTCTATCACATTTTCATCCTACCATATTTACCCTGCTGTCTTTACTCCAGCTCAGTTACATTGCAAGAAACTGTTCCCAGATATTTAAGAAAAGGTACTGAATATTGCTATTAAGCACTTACATCTCTGCAAGAACAACTATGCTGTGCCAGCCTCAAATAACATCTCAAGTTATTTTCTGAATAATGCTGATAATTCAGTCTCAAAACTACATTTTTCAATTTCTAAAAAAGCCATCATAATGTTTGAAGTTGTCATATGAATATGTATTATAAAGGTTTAGCTCCTGAGAATATCTGAATGTATAAATATGAAAAAGAACACAGAAGAAAAATTTAACTGTTTTAAAAATAGGTTCAACTGATTGAAAAATCTGGCTAAAAAATTCTGCACTGTATACTGAGATTGCAGAAAAGCAGTGAGCTCGGTGTGTTGAAGACTTGCCATTGCTTTTTACCCTGTATTAGTTTGAGACTGTCAGCAGCTCTTGATGTATCTTATTAAAGGATCCTCCTATAATATGTAGAACAGGCTTGGTGAGTAGATACATACAATAAACACTGCAGCCCACAGTTTTGGCTTCACTGCTAGTGGCAGGAATAATCTGCGCTCTTTTCTTTAAGCTTGATCACAAGGCAGAACCGTAAGGGCTTGAGAAAGCCTTAAGCAGAAAATTGAACGTGAAGCAGAGTGAGATGGTGTGAAAACAGTAATTTTGCAGAAGTATTTTTTTTTGCTAAACACATTTCTGGTTCCATGTTAGAAAAGCTAAAGTACCATTTGGGCAAGGTAGGAGGCTATTTGGGTTCTGTAGCAGCAGAATTGGTCTGATATCAGTCTAAGGACAGGTTGCTACCAGAGCAGTGGTTTACTTATCCAAACCACTGGTCTATTAGGATCATTCTAAGTTTCAGAGACAATTAGTGCTTTGACCAGTGCTAATTTTTCCCGCTCCCTGCTTCAAATCACTTTATGGAGGCCCTTCCTCAAAATGTTGTGTGTCAACGGATTGCCCCTTTTGTCTGCAAAGAGCAGGCAAGGTTATGCTCAGCCTGTCTGTCCGATGTGTCACTCAGCACGCAGATGAAGTTTAGCCAGAGCTATCATCAAACGGATGGATCATCACGACCACAGTCTTGATCTGTAAGATGGACTCTTGTACTGCTTTATTTTATGGCTTTCTATGTTAGGCTGTCTAAGTATTAACATGTGCGAAGTGCTGCTGTCAGAGTCTTAACTCAGAGTGAGCAGTCTCAGCATGTCATACTAATCTTGAGGGAATGTCGTTGGCTCATTTTCAGAGCTCAAATTGATTTTGAAATTGCTTTGATGACTTACATAGTTGGGGAACAAATTGGGAAAAAAATTATTTGTCTCTCCGTGTAATCCTAGGATCTACATCCTCACCAAAAGTACGGATTGGAGTCATAAATAGCATCCTTATGCTGTAACTGCTGGGCATGCCAGATCTGGAGTTTAAAGTTGATTAGGAGGGAGGGAAAGGTCACTAAACTAATTTTAAAGACAACTTCCATTCTAGTAATTTTCCTCCAGTATCTTGTTTTAAATTGAGCAGCTCTGTCCCATGGAAATTCTGTCCCCTTGAGTTTTTAAAACAGTGATCTACTTTATGTTATAGATTCAGTATGATTTGTTTCTTCCTTGTACAGAAGTTAATCATACTTTCAGTATTAGCTAAGTAAGAAAAAAGACTCAGCAAGAGAGGTTTTAGCACTTATATTTCACATTACATTTGGGCCTAAGTGCATGTATATGATCGGTTACTGTGGCTCTGCTGATGTGCACTGACTTGTTGAGCTGCACTAACTTCAGCGTCTGTCTGAGCCCTGAGGGTTTGTCTACACACAAAAGTTGGAGTGTATAACCATAACATTGAAGTCCAACGTTGCCCGCAAGGACAGATGCTTTCAGCTTAATATAAAAGAATGTAAAATCATGCAACTTAGTCTTGCAAGAGAAGAGCAGTAAGCTAAAGGTACATAAAGTACCTTTATACCTTACTATAATGTTATCTGGAGGAGAGTATGCCCGCAGATCACTACTTTATACAATTAAACCAGTGCAAATACTGTGCAAAAACCAGGCTTGAAATAATACAGTACTCTAACTGTTGTTAAAATTATAACTGAACACATATATTCCAAATCCTACCAGTTCTGAAATGTGTGCCATTCAACATGGAAAAAAGTATTTCACCCACCCCAGGAAAAGTGTATGGGGTAGGAGGGAAGCATATAAAATACCACAAGTGTCTTGTATGAGAGAGATTAAAGCTTTCTGTTCAAGCAAGAAATGGTGTATTAAAAATTCAGGAACCGAAGAACAGGAAGGAATCTGAACCAAGGGTGACATTGAATTGCTAAGCTTTCTACATTACATGCTCATTTAGTAATTCATGACAATTAGGTGACTTTAGCAAGGAGGAAAGTATCATAGTAATGTGAGAGTCAGCAAACAAGTTTTGCTAGAATTCTTGTAGGAGCTTGATTCGAGATTTGAGACCCATCTATAATGTATTCACTGCTTTACAGAGGAACAAGAAAACATGAGCCTTCCAGATGTATTGGATAGACAGAGTTAAAATCTAATACAGAATATAGATTATATGCTGCATATATGTACAGAATGAGGTTTGTGAGGAAATTCTTCATGGGTGAGGGACAGTGCAGCTCTTGGAATGGATAATAGATTACAGATCATTTCTTTTACATGGTTTAGAAGTATTGCCAATACCCGTCATAACATCATCTGCTGTGTGAAAAGAGTTGATAAAATGTGTAGGGCACACTCTTTTTGTCCTCTGAGGAAAATGTGAGGTCTGAACTTGAGTACAGCGGAGGTCCATGTAGAGATTGGGTCCTCACTGTCAAATGCAAAATGAAATCCCTGTTATAGGACAAATGGCCATCCTTCATTTATAATACATGACTTCATGCTGTTGCATTTCTTTTTAACCTCCACAGTGTATTTCTGTGTTAGAGTTTATTGGGTTTACGTGTCAAGGTTTTGGTAGAGGGGCAGCTGCAGGGGTGGCTTCTGTGAGAAGACACCAAAACCTGTCCCCATGTTGGACAGAACCAGTTCCAGCCAGCTCCAAGACAGACCCACCACCGGCCAGAACTGAGCCTGGTAGTGGTGCTGGTAGCACCTCTGTGATAACATATTTAAGAAAAGATAAAAAAGCTGTGCAACAGCAACTGGGAGAGAGGAATGAGAAAATGCAAGAGAAACGGCCCTTCAAACAGCAAGGTCATTGAAGAAGGTGAGGAAGGAGGTGCTTCAAGCACTGGGCTAGAGATTCCCCTGCAGCCCCTGGAGAAGACCTGGCCTCACCCCATGGTGAGACAGGTGGTTCCCCTTGTAGCCCATGGGGCATCACACACTAGACGAGATGGATGTTCCCTGAAGAAAGCTTCAGCCCATGGAGATGCGCCCACATAAGTTCCAGTTACCTGGCAGGAGTGATGACTGAAGGACTATACCCTGTGGGTAGGACCCACTCTGGAGCGGTATGCGAAAGACTGTATCCCCATGGCAGGGATTCCACAAGGAAGAGTGTGAGCAGGGAGTAGCAGCAGAGATGTAGTGTATGAACTGACTGCAATCCCTATTCCCCATCCTCCTGCACCACTTGGGAGGAGGAAGTAGAAGCAGGAGTGATGTTAAGCCTAGGAAGGAGGGAGAGGTGGGGAAAGTTTTTTAAATTTTGTTCTTACTTCTCACTATCCTACGGTTACAATTAATTGGCAATAAATTAAACTAATTTCCCCAAGTTGAGTCTGTTTTGTTTATAACAATAATGAGTGAGTGATCTCCTTGTCCTTATCCCAACCTATGAGACTTTCATCACATTTTCTCCCCCCGTCCTTTAGATACAGCAGCTTGGTGGTCACCTGGCATGCAGCCAAGATCAAACCACCACAGAGAGAGTAGTGTTAAAGGACAGATTCTCACACGACTTTATCTTCTATTATATTATACAAGTCAAAAGCACCTCGAAACAACCACCTTGAACAGTAAAATGCATTCAGCATAACACAAGTAGTAGACTCTGGCCCTACACAGCTAAGTATGTAAAGAAGAACCTTCCTCTGCCAAAAGACCTTTTAGTACTGTTTTTTTTTTCAACGCACAAGCCCTAAAATGGTAATTTCATTTTGTCATTAGATTTCATAATCAAAAAATGCCCTTTAATTGTTCTGTACTAATGCATCCAACACTAGAAATATGCAGATTACATCCCAAAAATCAGCTATCCTAAGGCACGGCACTGTCAGGACACACTGTGGGAGACTTTTCCTGGAGCAGTGGATGCACAAGTGCTTTGTGCTGATCATGCAGCTGCACACATGGATTGAATGAACAGAGGGGAGATTCTCCAGAAAGAGGTATAATATCCAGAAATAGCTGTTTGCTGGGCATTTCACAATGACGAAAGCAACTACAATAGAAAATAGCATCTGATTGTTACTTCAGTATGGAGCAAGCAGTCCCACTTCAGGCCTTTTGTTACTGAGAGAAATGTTGAGAAGGGTGTTATATTATAGGGCTTTACCTTTTACAGTGATACTCCTCACATTAAGAAGGAACTAGTATTTACAATGACATATCTGCAGAGTTTGAGGCTTCTCTAATTCCAACTTCCTTTAGGTGTATCAAAGACTTTCTTTTAACTAGATACAGCCTCCAAACTCTTGCTTAGCACTAGAGAGGTATCCTGGCATTTCCTTTTGCCTGTAGCCTGGGACATTGTCTAGAGTCACAGCTACTTGGGATGTGCAGTTATCTTCAGCAAGTGAAAATGACTTTCTGATCATCCCTCCTAGTTGTCTCTCCCTACCTTTAATATGCCTGCAGTATTTCCTCTACCGCAGAGAAGATGTAGGTGATGGTACACTGGACCACCTAAGCGGCAAAGAAGAGAAGGTGCCCTGAGGTTTCTGCAAAATGAGTTCATCTTTCCCAGAAGCTATCCTAGCACCTAGTGGGAATGAGGTCCCACACAACCTACAGCCTGTGTTACCCTCATTTAACACATTGAACCAAGTATAATTCATATTAGGAAAACTGACCAGATACAACATGCGCCCTATCTCAAACACACAGTAAAATACAATGGCATAATGAGTTTCATCTTTCATGAGGGAGACTACATTTTACATCATCTTTTAAATAACTGTATATATAATCACCTCTCACAACTCAGTGGTGCATAACAGATACAGCAACTCAGTCCTATATCTGAACCATGTGTTAGGTCTAGTATACTTTTTAGTACAGACATATATGAACTTTATTTTATTTCCTTTTTTACTGGTTTTACAATCTGTATGTCAATTGAGTTCAATTCTTCCTAAAACAAGTGAAAGAAGAGCCAACTCCATAGATATGAATAACCTGTGCTCTTCAAAAATTGCAGTTTAACCAAACACTTCTGGTGTAAATGATCCCTTTGTTAGACTAGAGACACTATTGCTGCATTATGCCACACAAGATGACCTCTGGGTAGTAGTTGTCTCATCTTATGTTTAGTCCATTTTCATTACTACTGCTGAGTATGCAATTTTAATCTAAAAAGTATTAATTCATGCATTTGCGATGCATGTCCAACAATGAGAATACACTAACCACATAGCAGAAAACACAAATTTATGCAATATTTAAGGGTACGAATCACCAAATAATGCCATGTACAATGAAATGCAATAAATTACATGAAACACACAGGCCTATGGAGTGGGATACAGAATTCTAAATTACCTGCTTTCTGTTCCATATATACCACTGCAGGAGACAGAATCTCCTCAAGAGGACAATCTGAGTATTTTGTAAGTTGAACAAGCCATTAAGTAAATGGCGTGCCTGAAACTCCACCTGATCAGATACAGATGCCAGAGTTAGGGTTGGAGGCATGCCTCCCTGAACACTCCAGATCAGAGACTGAGTTCCATGAACGGGTGAAAGGACTTGTGTTTTACTGAGAGTCAAAGCAAATCAATAGGGATGAACAAACTCTGCCTCTCCCTATAACTTCTTGTTTCCTCCTCATAATCATACAGAACCTTTCTCACCACAGTACCACAGTTTCATTCCAGTGCTGAGTATCTCAGCTATTGAAGAGATAACATGATGTTTCACAGAGACAAACACGCTGTGCTTTCACCAAGCACTGCACTCCGCTGTTGCAGTCTTCTGTCTCGTGAATAAAAGACTGGAGGATGATGAGGACTATCTGGATTTTTCCTTTTTGCTTTGGACACACAGAAGTGGGAAATTACAGGCAAGCTTTCTCAGGTTGTGACAAGGACTGAACCAAAGACTCCCACGAGTTGACTGAGTGCTTTTGTTATCTGAGGAGTAGTGGCTGCTACTTTCTCTCCTGTGACAAACAAATTGATCACATCATCATTTGGATGAGAATCTGATCCTGCCAATAAGCAGTCACATACATTTGGAGGATAGCAACTGGGTGGAGTGCTGTGCCATATTAAGCAGAAACAAGGAGCTCAGCTGCACTCAGAACTGCACGAGGATTTCTGAAGCAGAGCTCTGGGCACGCCAGGGACTCTGAAATCAAAGGATGTGCCCAGGGCTAAGTAGCAATTGGAAGAGAGTATATAGGGGCCTCAGTTTTACACTTTCGTGCCACAGTTCCACTTGAGTTCTAGTTTAGTTATCAAAGCCCTTTATTTGGTACAGCTTGTGCTGTCATCTTGACACAAATAACTGGATTTTCAAATTAGAATGAACTATGGGTGCATCCCTGATTTTTCCAGATGTTCCATGTCATAGAATTATAGAATCATAGAATCTTTGAGGTTGGAAAAGACCCTTGGTATCATCGAGTCCAACCATCAACCCTACTCTNCTCTCCAGCCACACCTCCCCAAGCCTGTAGTGCTGCATGGGGTTGTTGTGGCCCAAGTGCAGGACCTGGCACTTGGCCTTGTTGAATCTCATACTGTTAACATTGTCCCCTCAATCCAACCTATCTAGATCTCTCCGCAGAGCCTTCCTCTCCTCATGCAGATTAACACTCTCACCTAACTTGGTATCATCTGCAAACTTACTGATGATATATTCCGTGTCCTTATCGAGATCATCCATAAAGATGTTAAACAATAATGGTCCCAATACTGAGCCCAGAGGAACACTGCTTGTGACCGGCTGCCAGCTGGATTTAACTCCGTTGACCACCACTCTTTGGGCCTGTCCATCCAGCCAGTGCTTGATCCAGCAGATTGTATGCTCATCCAGGCCAGGAGCAGGCAATTTTTTCATGAGAATTCTATGGGGAACAATCCAGGTAGACAATATCCACAGCCTTTCCCTTATCCAATAGTCAGGTGATCTTGTCATAGAAGCAGATCAAGTTTGTCAGGCAGAATCTGCCTTTCATAAACCCATGCTGACTGGGCCTGATCCCCTGGTTGTCCTCTATATGTCTTGTGATGGCACTTAAGATGATCTGTTCCATGACTTTGCCTGGTACTGAGGTCAGACTGTTTCCAGATGTTTGTTTAAAAGTAAGACCAAGAAAAGCTGAGACTATGAGATGTTTCTTTTAGATTTACTTTTCATATGCTTGCTCAAAACTATCAGGAACTCTAGGACAAAAGTAACCATTGACTGTGTTAGTGATGCTCAAGACATTGTATTTCCAAAATGGTGAGATGTTCGTTGATGGATATTCACTGAAGAAAGTGTCTATGACAAAATAGGCACATATAGGAAAATATCCTTTGTTTTCTATTAAAAAATATGTGAGGGGAGAAGAAAAGTGTTCTACACTGACAGAATTCTTCACAATGTCTCCTCAGTTTTATGCATACTACTTATAATTTTCAGGACTTAAGAATTATAAATTTTGCAGTGTTGGAGCAAAATGTTATGTACAGAGGAAAATAATTAATAGTAGATTAAAAATAACTTTCTCATGAATATATGGTTAAACAAAAAAATAAAAAAAGGAACACATGATCACTGGTGTTCTATTTGTTAATACTTCCTGGCCAGCCATATGTCAAATAACACTTGGAAACAATCTGGCAGAAAACCAAAGCTCTCTGCAAGTGCAACTATAAGACAATTACATTAACACAACTTGAGTTCATTTTAAATACGCATGGCTTAATAAATAAATAAACAAACAAACAAATAAATAAATAGACAACAAATCCCCAACAAATGAAACTCTTCCTTTCAAGATGTTTATACTTCCTTCATCATGTTCTGCTTTCGTCACCTAAAGACAACCATTTGACAAATCCTTGTCAGCTTGATCTGTTGGAATGACAATAGTTTCAAAGATAAACATTTACATTGCACAGAATATCCACAACTTCAAACTAGAACTGCAATATTCACGCAAATTTTGTAACTCAGAGAAATTCTTGTCTAAAGAACCTCAGATGTTATCAGTGGTTTATGACCTACTTGAGGTTCAGTATTTATGCGTGTTCTTATATATTTTCAGAATATTATCACAGCCAGAGATATCAGAGCCTGAGCCTTTCTTTTAATTTTTTTGCTGCTCCTCTCTGGAGGGGCTTTAAGAGGATTATTAAGGCATTTTAAACCATATGATCATAAGAATTGCCTGAGTGGGTCAGAACTTCTAGTCTAATTTTCTGTAAGACGGGCCAAAAGTGATTATCTGGAGAAGTGCCGTCAGAGCAAAGCAAGGATAAAGTCAGACTTCCCCTAAATTCTCTGTAGCTTCCTAGAATTTGCAGGCTGTAGAGTTCCTGAGTCAGAGGTGATTTTTCACATCTCTAGAAAGCTTCAGGTATTCGTCTTCCAGTAACTAGTTTAATTTTCATTTGATCTTGTGTGAAACGTTAAGTTTCACAGCATCCTGTGGTGAAGAATTTCCACTGTGTAAACGAACTATCATGTGCGTTCAGTCTACCTCCCCTGACTATCCTGACTTGTCCTTCTCTGGACATTTTCTAAATCTACAACAACCTTTTTGAGAGCAAAAACCTATAGTACCCACTACAGAATTATACAGTGGTAAAATTCTATTCTCTGCATTCTTTCCTACTTCTTTCCTAGTAATTCCCAACAGTTAGTGTGCTTTTTTGACCACTAAGCTGACATTGTCATGAAACTGTCTGTTATAATCTCAAGATCTCATTCCTGAATCATTAAAGTCAGCTCACAGATCATATATTTTATATTTTACCCATGAACTCATGGGGAAAAGGAGAGCAAGGCAAGGTTCTCTGTACACCAGTCTGTATTTATCTCATTAAATTTCATCTGCCATTTTAATCCCCAAGTACAAAGTCCCATAAAGGTCTTCTGCCATTGTGCACAGGTAACTGCATCATTACTACCCTCAGCAACTTGGTTTTGTCAGCAAACTTTGTCACCTCTCTATTCACCCTTGTGAAATCAAAAAAGTTTCCCAGGTCTGTGGCAGTGAATTGTCATGCACGAGTGCACACCCATGCAGTAAAGGGAGAGAAGCTATAGAGATATCAGGGCTATGAAGAAGAACAGCAAAACAGCCACAGGTTTGAATTATTTGCTTGTGCATTCATTTGAATCTATATTGCAGGAGGCTGAGGATGAAAAAACAAGACAA
>WEIS01034428.1:3951-21965 GCA_013389965.1 Todus mexicanus
GAGGAAGAAATGGAGGAGAAACAAGAAGCAGATGCAATAAACAGCAGAGCATCAAATGTGGAAATGAAAATGACAACAGAGGAAGAAACAGGAAAAGAAACTAACACTCCCAATGGTTCTGGCAATAACAAGAATCTAGAATCCCTTCAGGATGGTAAACCATCGGTTTTGATTTTGCCAGTAATGAAGCTGAGTCTGTTAGTGCTGAATTTTTCTGAGCTATGTGAATCTCCTAAGGCTCGAGTCACAGGTTCTCCAGCAGATTCTTTTCCATAGATTTTTGCATCCAGAGTCTTTGTGCCAGCAGCTGAGTTCCACGTGGTTCCAGCTGAATCTCTGCTTGGCAGTCAGTTTTTCATCCTTTTGGTGAAATTAAAGAAATCTTGTGGACTCAAGAAAGGTCCTATTTTGAGAAGCCCTTCTGTCATTAGATTGAGTGTCTACGTGAAAACAATGCCAATGCGTTGTTGGCAGGGAGAGTGACTTAGTAAGAAAACAAATGTCTGTGTAAAGCTTCAGATCTCTTTGTAAGGAGGAAAAATAATTTTAAAAGTGGTAATAGAGAGGTATCTTTTATCTGTGTGGTTTATCTCCAGTCCTCCTTCTTCTGTATCCACTTTCGATGCATTTGAAAACTCACTAATGATGTTTCTCAGTAAGTGACGTGTTTTATGACAGAAACCTAATTCTAACTTTTTGTCTTAATGCTGGAGAGGTTGCTCTTGTGAAGTATATTTTCACTGGTCACAACTTTTCTTTTAATATTGTGTTGCGATGGACTTGGTGGATGAAATAATCGGGAGGACTTTTGAGAGAAGAGTCCTTTCTGAGGCAAATGTAGCTGAGAGTTCCATTTTGTACTTTGTCTCAAAGATGATCTGCTTAACAGAGTTACTGCAGAGCACCCACCTAGTTGTTTGGGTTTTTTGCTTTTACAGGGGTTCGTTTGCTGCCTGAGCCAAAGGTACTAAGGAATAAATCTCAGATGGGACCCACACAAGAGAAATCTCCAGGTGAGCAGTACATTTTAGACTCTGGTACAGTAACGTGTGGATTTAGAAACTTCTGTCAGTAGAAGAAAACTAAGCCTAATCTAGAGCCTAAAGAATCTAGAGCTGAAATGAAAGATTACATTTCGCTTGGGAATTGGCAAGGGCATGGTGAAGACAGGTCACTTCAGCTGTGTTTTAGTTCTCCTTGCTTTTCAGTCATTAACTTAGAGATCCTTTAAAAAAAACCACACCATGAGAAAAGAGGAAAAACTGAGCATAAACACAATACTTTTTTCCCCTCCATATTGTCTTGCAGTAGCTTTTAGCACTACAGAAGGACAGAGCTTTCCTTTATAAAAGGACAAATACTACATAGCGTGAGCATTAGCCAATAATCTGTTAATGATCCAAATGACCCCTCTACATGTACACAAAAAAATCCCCAAACAATCCTTAAAATGGAGACTGTTTGGTGTACTGAACATGGAGGAGATCTACTTGAATCTTCTATTTTTCCATAACTCAGACTATGAAGAATGTCATCCTGTCCTCCTCTCTCGTCCATAGACTTAAGCCACAAGAATCTTAATATTTCACAGGTTAAGTGGCAGGATAAAAGGCATACTTCTATCTCTTCTGTATTCCTCTCACTTATGTCACTGTAAAGTTTGGGTGTTGTTTTCTGTTGTTGTTTTAAAAAGCATGGTGATCCTGCACGTTTCCTACCTGATTTCTTTCTAATCACTGAAGTGATTACAGATAGAGAACGTCTTTTAGAAATAGCCATCTGCCGTTAACTAAAGTGTCTTACAAAATCCCAAATAGAGAACCTTATTAAACTGCATTTAGGTAGGTGACTGGCAGTATGTTAAACAGAAGCTGATATATCTATGAAAAACAAGATGACGTTCAGCAGTCTTAAGTAAGAATTTTGTTGCAGTGATGTGTCTTGGATTTCCTTTTGGATGTATCCATTTTTATGTGAACTTATTTCTGATGGAATTGGTCACTTGTGATGTGTCATAAAACAAATCCTCTTTCCTCACAGCATCCGAGACAGTATGCAAGGAACCTGAAGAAATGTCTGAGAAAGTTAAGAAAACCAATAGCTCAAGCAAGGTCAGTTATGATTCCATGACTCATGTAGCTTAAGAGATTAAAGGAATCATTTAGTAGACTCTTCATTAGTGCAGTAGTAACAATTTGTTTGACTATGACTTGGTGATATTGTGCTTTTNAATTTGTTCGAGTATGACTAGGTGATATTGTGCTTTTCTGCTGACTAACACCCAAATGTAGAATCTGCCATTAGACCCAGATTTTGGAGTCTCCAATGAGAAGGTAAAGCACAGCATTTTAAGCATGATAGAGGCTCTGATTTCAATAACAGATTTGTTTTTTGACCTTTTCAGTTGGCAATTACTCTGTGTTAACGGCATCTTCTCCTGCATCGTGTGTTGCGTAACACAGGTGCTCTCTGGGCTTTAGGAGTGGCAAAGCTAAACTTTCTGTGGAGGGCAGCCTGGGCAGCTTGTATTGGCTGTCACAGAACATGTTGGGCTAATGTGTATTGCCATTACCAAACCTCATTCTTCCCTGTGGATGTTGGTAAAGAACACAGGAGTAAATTTATACTGTTAAAGCCCAAGTTACACCATTTACCACATGAATACGGGAGAACAAGGCAGTGTCTTGAGCAGAGGCAGTCACGTCAGCGCCTCTCATCAGCACAGAGTTCGCTTTTAACACTGAGCATTCCCCAAATACCAGATGGCTTAGCTGTGTGCTCTCTCTCCCATCACGAATCACTTTTTCCACGTGTTGTCTCTGCCTTTGGGCACAGATCTTGCACGGAAAATATCAACCAGAAGTCAGCAATGAGGTTTTTTTCCTCTTCTAATATTTGAGGAATAACTTTTGAATCATGTAAAACTGGAAAAACAATTTTAAAGTGACTGTTCACAAGCCGTATTTAAAAACAGTTTGACTCTACAGTCTAATGTTTTGGAAAACATTAAGCTTCCAAAAGAACTGTTATAGAGGTTAATTTGGGGAAGGAAAGTTTTTGATGGAATGAAAACTTGCTTCAACTGTATATCTGAAGACTGTGAAGACTACGAAGCAATGCAAATCAGTGCTGAGTAACTTGGCTACGCTTTGAGCTCCTAAGTCTTTCACTCTGTGGCTGTAAGAATTTTTCTTGATAGCTACCTGCAGTTGTTGAAAACAAAAGTTGTTGAGAAAATTATGCTGATGTGGCAAAACTTAAAAATGTAGCAACAAAAAGACATTGGCATGTCAACATTTGAATTGCAACTGACCTGTTTTGGTTTGCTGTCAACATTTAGGTGATGCTAGTGAGACCTGAAAAAAAAAGAGTTTTCTTTTTCTTTAAAAATTAAGTTACCCTTATATAACAGCTGAACTTTTATAAACTCCATTTGAAAGTCACCTTCAACACAAAGTTTTCAGTGGGATTGTGCATTGATATCAGTAAAGCACTTCTTGAAAACCCTACTCTACTGCTCTTCCCCGCATAAAGCAATTCTGTGTCAGATGACACTGCCAAGCATTAGATGACATAACTAAGCTGTCCAGAAGTGGACAGCTGGCCATGGTTCTGTTTTGAGGAGGAGATTCGACTGGATTACATCTAGAGTTCCCATCCAACCAGCACTTCTATTATTCTGTGCCTCTACTGGGAACAAACTGGATCTATTTGAGGGGTTTATATCTCTTCTTTCTTTTGTATTATTGTTTTCATCTCTGCCTCTTGTAGAAATAATCCTCACCCATAGTATTTGTCTCTGAATTAATAAGAGATTTAGTGGATGTGACACATTGCTGGAGGGGTGCATCACCTTAAAAATCTTTTCTCCTCTTGCAGGTCCAACAACCTTTTTTTTCCTCACAGTACCCAGATGATGACCCAGACTACTGCATATGGGTTCCTCCTGCAGGTATCAACCGTTTCCTTACCATTTGTAGTTTTAGAACCCAAGAATCTACCTAATGAGTAGTCAGTATGTCCTTGTTACTTCTTGAGAAAAAGATTCAGGAATACTTTATCCAGAACTTGATGTTTTCTGGCATGTTATACTCCATATTTGGTTTATGGCCATGCAAGTCTTGCAATGAAATACAAACCATATCTGTAGCAGCTTCGTCTCAATGGACAGACAAACCTGAAAGTTGTTTTTCAGTTTTGTAACACCCAAGAGAGTTAACCCCTTTCACACATAGTGATGGGATCATCTAATAGAAAGACAAGCTCAAACCTTCTCTAGGGATAAACGCTGCAGCAATCGTAGTATTCTCAGTTTTTCAGATTTCACAGACTTCTATGAAATCTTTGCAGATTTTTGCCGAAATTGTTGGAATACAAACCTTGGGCATGTGTTCTGGAGAAAAGTATTGGTAATGCTTTGGTGAAGGCACTGAATAATCAATGCTTGCATCCAATTTATGTTAAAGTTGAACAATTTTTTTACTTCAGCTCCAGATTAGTTTTAGCTAAAGAGGTTATTCTTTAACAGTATAATGAATTTTCAGTTCCTCTAAAATGGAAAATTCATTTTCATGCATTGAGGTTTTCTTAGTAAGTTCAAAGCTTGGTAGATTCATTACTGTAATTTTTATAAAGCTGTTGCAGGCTTATAATATAGATAGACTCTGAAGGGAGTAAGAAAAATGAGGATAAATTTCACTGAAGAAAACTATAATCTTCAATGAAAAGACTACACTTCTCTGGCATGTGAATCCGCTGGAACAAAATACCTGCTTCAGTAACTCTGAGGTCTGATCTGGGATAGCCAAGCAAGCTGTGTCCCTCAGAGGGAGCTCCTTTTTCTTTCTCTGCCTGCTAATAACCAGACACATTCTAAGCTGGCATAATGAGGACACCAGAGGGGAAATGAAAAAAAGCAACTATGAAAAAACAAGCGAAACCTCCCCAAGAAACACCCGCCAAACAAGGGAATATGTGATATAATCTTGATACTATTAACAAGGTTAAGAAGAATTAGAAGTATAAATCAGAAGACGCTTTGAATAGTAATGTTCAGCCCAGCTTTTTATCTTCTTTGTGCTTGTCTGACTGGTGCTGCCTAGAGGCTATTTCATACATGGATACAAATCTATCTTGGATGAGGCAGGGGGAAATAATGCAACTCTTCCTCTTTGTCCCTTAGGTCAAAGCGGTGATGGCAAGACTCATCTCAATGAAAAATATGGCTACTAAGCCTCAAGCACCCCAATGTCTGAGGTTTAAAGGACTGCTTTATTTCGGACTCTTTCACCACACGTTAAGTGAGGGATAAAAAAGTTGGGAGTTTTTTTAGATGCTGTTCCAGATTCAAAGGCATCAGCAGCCACTCTGGATGTGAGCTCTTCCTGTGTGTCCTCCGTTAGTCTTCCAGATACTTTTAAAACTAGAAGCCCACACATTCTTCTGCCTCTTCTTCCACTTTTAGCTTTGTCCTTTTCATTTGTCTTGAAACTGTAGGCTCATTTTTCCTTTTGTAAATAAAAGTATTAAAAAAATTACACCTCTGTATACTTACAGGCTTGATAAAATTTTATTCCTGTTGGGTTTATGACATTAAAATGAGATACACTACTGTTTTGCTTCTGTGACTGCAGTCTGAAAATACTGTCGTAGTAAACACAACCTAAAACTTGAGGGTTATTCTGTTTCTTATGGAAAAATACCCCTATTTTGAAAAGAAAAACGTTTTCCCTTCTCCGTCACGCAGTTTCTGGAATGTGTGGTATGGAGCGGATCAGAAATGGTGAGCGTACAATTATAAAAGTGTAGAAACACTGATGAGGTCAGCACTGCGTATCTTGAAGGAGAGGATAACAAGAAACAATGGAAGATATCCTGGGAAAGCCTATCACAGAATGGTAGCAGTTGGAAAAGACATCTGGAGGCCATCTAGTCCAAACCCCCTGCCAAAGCAGGTTCACCTAGAGCACATTGCACAGGAACACGTCCAGGTGAGTTTTGAGTATCTGCAGAGAAAGAAACTCCACAACCTCTCTGGGCAGCCTCCAGTGCTCTGCCACCCTCAAAGTAATGAAGGCAGTGGCTGCGTCCTCATGGATAAATTGCAGCAGGGTACATCAGAAGCTGAGGAGAAGGGATAACCGTACAACTCCTCTGGTTCTTGCAATAGTGTTGGAGCAATGGAGCTCACTCCAGTTTTACCCCATAGAGAATGTAAAACAGTTTGGCAACTTGTAGAGTTTGACTTAATATCCTCAAGCTGCAAAACAGCATCTTCTCGCTGCCTGTTATCTTCAATGTATTTAGGGTTTTTCTTGTCAGCATCTGCACACCAGGCTGGGCAACCTGAAGCTTCCTGCTTCTGGCAGAGGCATATCTACATCATCCAAGGAACAGCTGTTGCTCCTCCATTCAAAATGCCAGACATCTGTAGTCCTTCAGAGCCTTCTTCAGTTACAGGGGGCACCAGGTGTCTGCAATGGACTTTTCATCACTGTGGCTGCAGAGGGCCTGGCAGGTTTCAGATGAAATACAGCACAAAGTATACAACAGTCTGGTGTTTGTGCTTGCAAGAAACACAGGGAAAAAGAACCCACGAGGTGGGTACACCTCTACTTTCACCATCCCAAAGTAGGTATTCAGTGTGTTGAAATTCTCAAAAAAATAAAAGACTTCCACGTTCCAAAGGGTATTTTTCAGTCTTGCCGGTGAAAAGATAGAGACTAGCAAAATCATAGTGATGTGTCTTTTCATCGGGCCTGCTTTGTAGTACAAACAAATGGTATTTGTCCAGCTGCTGAGAAGTATGTCTCTGGGGACCAGGGACTGGACAGTTTGGTCCTGGCTAAGACCATGAGCTCCCTCCCCATCTGTACCTTTTCCTAGTGGCTCAGTTGTGCTGCCATTCAGATCTGATGGTAAAACCCGCTCTCTTTTGCCAGTCCATCTTCTGTTGCATGGTGTAACAGGAATACCCAAAAAGTTGATCTCCATCAGATTGTTCTAGTCATTTTCATAGTAGCATTCAACACAACCATAGAAAAAGCACCCATTATATTTGATAGTTATTGTCATGCCGTAATGATCGCTCAGCCAGCCCAGCAGTAGGTTACCATTTGATACTTGTGGCTATGTAAGACATGACAGGTTTGACTATTTTCCTCTTTGGCCAGGTATACCTGTCATTGGTCAAAGACCTTTTTCCTTCAATGCCAACTATAAACCGATATGTGGACGTGCAAGTATTACACATAGAGGGATCTACACAGCAAGAAACATTTGCCTTTTCATCACTCTCTTCCTCATCCACCGTGTTAAGGGCTGTCACCATCATTTTATTTCTGTATGATCTGCAGGACCTCCATCAAAAGTTTTCCAGCTTGCTGACAATAGTAACTCAGCTCTTATCATGTCAAAGATCTTTCTGTGTACATGTCAAGAATTGCACTTTTTTTTCCTTAAGCACTACACTGTCGTAATCCCTTTGTGGAAGAGGACCTACAGAACTTAGATTGGTTTTCAGCAGCACTGAAAAAATGGAGGAAATAACTTTTGCAGCCCTTGATGCCCAGCACTTAGGAAGACTGCTTAGTTTCACGGGTAAAACATTTGAAGAGTTTATGAAAGCAAAAACTCCAGTTGCGTATCAGTTTAGCACCCTGGGTGATTAATTACACACCTATGTTTATTTCTTTCAGAAGCTGGCTGACAACAGAGCAGCCATCATAGCCTTTGGCGTTAGAGAAGCGTAGATGGAAACTGTGTCATCAAGCAGCTGACTAAAGTCCACGTGTCCCCTTTAGCTCCCATTCTCCTTCGGTTTTCCTTTCCACTCCTTCATCCCACGGGGCATCTGGCACTAAATCCATAACAAAAATGTAATTTTGGCCGTGTGCCCAGTTTCCTGCACGCATCCCATCTCCCAGTGACGAGAGCCCTGCCCTGAATCTGGGGTTTTGTTGATGGACATGGAGCGTTGCTGCTGGCTTGCACTACAGTCGGCTCGTGGCACAGACCATGCTTCCAGCCTCTGTGTTTGAGATGATTTTCCACATAGATCTTTCAGTTTTACACATAAAATCAGAGCCAAGCGATCTGGGTTCCCCAGTTCCGAGCAGTGGTCTGCAGCTGGGGCACCAGCTGTGTTAAGTGCACAGTCACACAGCGAGCAGAGCTGGCAATAACATTGACAGCTGTAGGTGTGATTATAGTGTCTATGGCAAAGCTCACAAAGGGTTCTCACTCCCAACACCTTTCCTGACCTCCCTAACACCATAATGATGGTCAGTGTCAGAGGAGGAAAGGGGTCTTGGGATATCTAGGAGTGTTGCTTAGCTTAAAATTCTGCCAGCACGTACATTTTTCCACTCAGTAGAAGGATAATGAGCATCTTAACACACAGCAGATACCCAGACAAGGGGATCCCACTCAGCACACCCCACCTGTGCACAGACTGCTCTGTTTTTTCATGGAGCTTTGTCTCTGCTCAACAGTTCTGCATCAGTCAGACGCCTCGCCACGGTGAGCGCCGTGAGACCTCCAGCAAAACAGAGAAAACTCTCACTGGTGGCATCTAGCTCAATTACACAGCACCATTTTATGACTGTAATGTTAGAACAGAGACAGGCTGCAGGGTCCTGCGTCCCCTGCTCCCAACAGCTTTTACTGTAAGAGTAGCCAGGCGGAAACTCTGATCACATCTCAGCTCTCTCTGACTTCGTATGAGTGTGCTAACCCGCTCTGAACATTCTTTCTCAATTCAAAGTGCTTAAATTAACGGTGGAAGACTCCGTTAAGGCGGTGCACACAGACAGCTTTGAGACAGAGCTGAGCAAAATCGCCAGGATCAAATATCTGGCGTAAGTCATGAGAAACTTGCTGTACACTCCAAACAAGCATTTTGTAGGCTTCATGCAGCAATAGCTCATCCAAATTAGCAAACCTGTCCTTTTCCACATACTGCCTAGCCCTGGAGCTCTGGAATGGCCATTGCCACTGCTTTACGTGCTGTGTGGAAGCCACGGGTTGGGCTGATGTCACCTCCACCACCCCACCCTTACACCTGAGGATGGGGGTAAAGAAAGACTTTCAAATACACACTCTGGGGACTTGGGAGGGCAGCTGCTTGTGCCATAAACACTCTAACAGGACAACCTTGACAGTGTGCTGGGTCCCCCCAACACCACAGGAAAAAGGAGCTCATCCCATCACCCACCATTCTCTGTGTGACACCTCCACATCAGCCAGCTCTTCTGGTCTGCAAGGTCATTTTTTTCCAGCTCCTCAGTGATTTTGATCCAGCACTCTTATACTTCTAAGTCTCCACTTCTTTCAAAACCACAAATTAGAGCAAACAACCTCCAGGTGGAGCTCATGATGCACAGACCTTAGATCGACCTCAAGAAGGGAATCCCGGCTGTGTCCCCTGAAGAATGCTTCGTCTTGCTTACCTAAGAAAAACTGAAGCTTCATGTAACCCTCCACTTTCTGGAATGGAAAGGACTATTCATAAGGTCCTTCAAAGCAGCACACCATCTACTTGGTTACCTACTTGTCGAACTGGGTTTACAGCACTGTAAAAAGCTACAGGACACACAGAGAGATGTCATTAACAAGTAGACCATCCTGGAGCCAGCTCACAAGCCTTGCTCCAGCACTCGAGAAGTTATCCTTTAAAGCTCCTACTTCCTGCACAGACAGCGCGATTAGTTGGTGTTTTCTTTGCAACATGTGTTTACCTCATTATCATACTTGCTTTCCACTGCTACAAAACTTCCACTTCTGTATTCACCTAATAAATACTCTCGAATTTATGAGGCATCAACGCCCTAAGGCCCATGAGCACCTAATATTTGGGCAGCTGGCCACAAGATATTTTGGTTTGCAGTTCTATGCGTAAAGCAATATATATCTTGATACCTGTATAGTAAAACATGTTGCTGTCTGGGGCACAGAATTATACGTACACGCTCAGTGTAACTGTGGGCATGACATGCGGAGGGGTTAGGTTTATTTTTTACGTTCTGAAAATGAAACACTCTCTCAGGAGCACTCGGCTTCATTTTCTAAGTGAACGCGAGGCAAGATGTGAAAAACGTTCTTTAAGTTAAAGGAAAGGTCTATATATCAGCCTTTAAATTGTGCCTTAAATTGTGGAAGTGTCTTCTTGATTGTGCAGCTGCGTGGATGTATATGCAGGTGCATGCACTCTTTCAACCATGAATATATTGCTTTGTTTCTCTGCTTTGACCTGTTAAACCACTTGAAACTCAAGTTTATGCTTTTGCTGGACTCGATCTGCTGAAACTGCAATCCGAGGGCATTGAAAGACTTGCCTGCTTATGCTGAGTACCCATTTCAAATCCAGTTTCTTGTAACACCTAGGAACGAGATATGCAGGCTAAGAATAGCTTTTGATATGAATCCACCTGCAGGTGATCGCTCAAGGGAAGACTGATTGAGATTAGGCTGATGGAACAGCAGATCAAAACTTACTTGTGCTAGCCCAAGCAATCAGAGCTCTTGGCCTCACCATAGAAGGTTCACCAGTTCCTCTAGTCTCAAGACAAAGGCACTAAGCCTCCCTTTTTGTAACTATCATGTTTATACCTCTGTATATAAAGACATGCTTGCTGAAATCTTGACCATATGGTCTGTATGCAATGTGTACAGTACCTTGGTTTAAATGCAACACATGGACTCTGACAAAAATTGATGTTCATGCAAACTGCAAAAGTCTTCATACATAAGGAAATTCTTAAGAGCTGGCGTTATGTAATACAAGCAGGCAGGGTCTGCTCCAAAAGGGCAGTTCCTAAAGGGAAAGATTTACCCAGCGGCTTCTTACTTTCTATGTGGCAACTGGTTATTTTCTTTTCATGAAGAAGCCAGGGACTAGCAGACACCTTGACAATAGCTTTCCCTGATTTCATTTTATCTTGCATCTTTTCTCCTACCAGACTTGTTTGTGTCTGTTTTGCTGCTCCTGGCATTCTTCTGTTCTGCCCTCGCTTCTCCTATATGTTGAGATCATTTAAAGTTTCATCACACCCTGTGGGGCACAATCACATTGTGCTGAACTTCTTCCTTTGTTCACCTTCATCCTCAAGGCCACCTCTACATTACCCATACCCCAAAACATCCCCTTTATACTTTCTTCCCTGCTCCTGAGATGCACGCGTGGTTTTGATGGGAGTTGACCTGAACCAGAAACCAGCCTGAAACACAATTTTCTCCCTCCCCCAAGGAGAAACTGAACCTGACTCTGTATTTCAAAGTTTTGAGTGTGACCTCCAGTCCCAGTGGAATCTGAACCAAGTATCTCTGTTGGGCACCTATCTCCCAGCCGCCCCTTTTCCTTGGAAGCATTTTTGTGGGGCCCATCCAGTGCAGGGCAAAGAGGGCAGTATTTCTGGCCAAACCCAGCGTCACCTGGTTTGGCTCCAGCCCCAGCCTGAGTCTGTAGGCTGTGTGCTTACCTCTGCTAGGAGTCACCTGTAAGGGCTGGCTCCCAAGCTGACAGCTGTTCCAGGCAGGAGGTATGTTCAGTATTTGAGCAGAGCTGAGCAGGCTGCCAGGTTATGAGCTGGCAGTAGGAAGCAACACAGCTACAATAGGCAGCTGGGAAGCCAAATCTTACCTTTCTTGTCCACCCTAATGAGAGCAGAGTCAAGGAAGGTCTGAGATTCACATTTGTGAATTTCTTTGGGGTGGAGGGGGGAAACAGCAGAGCCATCAGCTTGTGATAGGGTAGGATGACATTTCTTGGCAAAAAGCTGGAGGAATATTGATGTGAAATGTCATAACTTAACTCATTCACCTCCTTATTCCCCAACCATAAATAACCACGCTGTTCCAGTTACAGCTCTTCAAGAAACTGCAATCCAGACTGCCCCATAACAGCAAGGTGGTAACATCCTAATTGCTCTTACATGCTAGGGTAATTATAACAGGGTCTGCGGTGGAAAGATGATTTATTTTCCAGTGTTGAAAGCACAGCTGTAAGTACACAGACCTTCTCTGTGCTTCCTCCTGAAACAGCTCTCTTGGCTTCTCAGGTGTCTCACCACAAAACAGATGAAACCGTTTTCTCTCTCCAAATTAGCAGATTTGCTTGAGAACTGTCACCTGCTCTTGCAAAGCAGTCAGACGAGGAGCCGTGCCGTGAAGCACTGATGCTCCGCAGATTCTCTCTGGCTGCTCAAAACACGTAGACAAGTATTAAAAAGTCTAGGCTCAGGTCCAAGCAGAATCAACTACTGAGATTGCATCCTGACTCACTCCCACTCACCTCTGACTTTCCTATGGCATTTATCTCTCACTGCCCAATGCACCCAGCAGTAAAACAGGGCTAATTTCACAGAAATGCAGCGGCACTCAGGGAGTGAAACTTCGGTCTCTTGGAAAGACACTGGCACTAGGTCTAGGAGTTCTGTGAAGAGCTTTGTTAACAAGGATTGAAAGGTGCCATCAAGTGTCTCCTCCCTCTGAAGGTGGATGTGGTTTTGGTGGATGTGGGTTTTGGAGTGGGAAGGAGAGAGGGGAGGAGGACAGGACCTTACTCATGGAGGAAAAGACAGAATTGATGCTATGCTTGAAAAGATTATGGAAAAGCTCTCTAGACACTTGGGTGGGCTACTGAGAGATAGGAAGTGGGTGGAAGATACAAATTTTTTATGCCAAAAAATTACTCTGGTTATCTGTTGTGGCACCTGGGTAATTAAAATCCCGACTCAGAATAGGCCCAGGTTGTTTCCCAAAGACAGTAGTGAACATGTGCTCTTTTTAGAGTACAGAGTAATGGTCAGAGGTTACAGCTGTGACTGCATGATTGCTTCCACCTTAGAAAATGACAAAAGCATGAATAAAAAAACCCCTCTAACATCTATTAGAGCAAGAATTAGTTGGGTGGTCCAGAGATAAAGATAGTTTTCTCTCTTTTATACTCTATCAGAAATAGATTCTGTGCCTATGAACACTGGCCATATATTTCTTTCTGTTGTGGTTTAACCTCTGCTGGCAGATAAATACCACACACTCACTCACCCACCGCTTCTCTCCCTAATTCCCCCTCCACATCCCCTCCCGTGGGATGGGAAGGAGAATTGGGGAGGAAGAAAAAGGTGATGCCCCAGAGGCTGAGATAAGGACAGTTTAATAAAACAACACAAGGAAAGGAGAAACCAACAGTACTAATAAAGTGATATTCGAAGTGAGTAATAGAAACCAGGAAGATTCTACCTGTGCCTGAGACACCAACTTGCCCTGCTTCAGCCACACAGAACCTACACACTGAACCAAGCTGAAAACAGCTGCCCCCTGCCCTGGGCAGCCCTCCCCTTGTATAGGGGCAGGGCTCAGTGTGATGTGGAATATCCCATTGGCTGCTTGGGCGGTTTATCCCAGCTGGGGCCCTCCCAGCTGTGGCCTCTTCCAGCTGCTTGGGCCAGCAACTGCTGGGGATAACTAACCCGAACCGAACCCAGAACACTCTCCAGTCATCCTTTCACAGGCTAGATCACATCAGCTATGGTCTGTTCAGGGACAGAAATACTATGAAATCTGGAGTGGCTTTCCCAGCAAGAGTACTGCTCCACCATCCAGCACCTTCCTCCTTTGTGCCTCTATGCTGGGAGACAATTTGCCTTCATTCCTCTTATGGCTATAAGCCCAAGATACACGTAGCTGCGCCCAAGGAAGTCCTGTATCCATCAGCGGTTTACGATAGCCCTTCTCCAGCCTCGTCAACCTGAGCTGTGGTGGCTATATACAGAGCGAGATGCAGAGTATCTACAGACGATATTGTTATCTTGTTTAAAATTTATGTAAAGTATACAACAAATCAGATGTCGTTGTATCCAGCCTCCCCTCTGTCTGGAATTGGCTGAAGTATGTCGTGACTGTAGGGTTAACTCAAAGCAGTTTAGTCTATTATAGTGACTTGGCTTCGTCACTACTAGCTGCAAAGGCTTCCTTAATGTTCTGTTGTGTTTTTTAATAAGCATCCAGTGTCAATGGGACTTCATCAGAAGAGGGGGTTTTTTTAACTACAGTTCTTGCTCCATCTCGTATTTTGTAATAATCATGCTTAAAGAGGAAAGAAATGTCATGTCTCAAGCCATCAGGGGGGCATGTGTCTAAATAATCCAAAGGAACTGGAGCTGTGCAACAGCAGGAGAAGAAAGAAAATGCCAGATCCTCTCTGCAGCTGCTCGGAGTTTTCTAGAAATAGGAATTGTTGCACTGGGCCAGACCAAGGGTCTGCTTAGCTTGTTATCAGTGCACAGCAGAAGAAGCGTTACAAATCATGTGTGTGTATGCTTATGTGCATATATATGTGTGTATGTATATATACACACAAACACGTATGTGTCAGACTGTCCCCAGAGCTGCACAATAGCAGGACAAAGGCAACAGTCACAAACTGCAGGAAGTAAAATTCCCATTAGATTTTAGGAAAAATTCTTGGCTCCTGGAGGGGCTCAGCACTTAGCTGGGCAAGGGCCTGAGCAATCTCACCTAGGCTGGGCTGGCTTCCTGGCGATTAAACGTGACCACCTCCAGAGGTGTTTCCCAGCCTGAATGGTTTTTGTTCATATATATATGTATACATACAAATGTACATACACATGTATAATTTTAAAATATATTAAGATACACATGCAGTACACTCCCTCTCCATATTCTGTATGGCAAAGGGTGACTTAACCTGTTGCACTTTTGGCTAGTGTTCTCAGTGATAAGAGACAAAATCTTTTGGACATGATCCTCCAGAGACGCTTGTTCAGCGGTGTTACTCATGTGACTTTCAATGAAGAGATCATTCCTGGGCTTCCTGGCATGGGTCATTTTCATGAAAGGCTTTGCAAAATCTGACTTGGAACTATAATTTAAAGCCAAACTAGAGAAAGCATGCTACAAAACAGATTAACGTGACCGGCGAAGCTGCTGGATCTTTCTTTTGTGAGTCTGAATAAGTGTTTGGCCAACAGATGAGGATGGTTGTTGTAGAACTGAAAGGTCAGATATTGGGGAAAATTATGAGCTTTCTTCTGTAAGGAATGATAGTATAAAATGAGCAGTGTGTGTGAGGGAGTCGACGGGCTGTTGTCTCCAAAATTCTGGGCTTAGTTCTTGCTTTGGATCCTATTACCTTTTGCACAGAAACTTAGTTTATTTCTACATTCCCTGCAGCCTAAAGCAATTTATAGCCCTTGTTCTTCCCCTTGTGAGTGGGTGGGAAGCTTTTATTTCAGAATCCTTTAAATAACCAGACTCAATTTCACCCTCATAAATTTGATCTCTAACACACATCCCCTTACTAAATAAGCAAATATTTTCCTAAAACCAGTTTGGCTTATTCCTAGATTGACCTTTTGTCAACAAAACATGAAGATATTATCATGATTGGAAACACTTCTCCTGGGCCTATAAACCAGGCAAACAAAAAAGGGAGAGGAGAGGGAGGAAAGACCGGGGCTTAAAAACCTCATTTTGGAAATGTCAACTGGGCAACCAAACAGCGTGAATCATAAAAAACAGTGGAAGAGGCAGAGAAACAATGTGTGAACAGTTATTGCAGTGAAAGAGCTGGCAATTCGTTGTGTACATAACAAATCTGTCTGTTAAGCTGGGAAACAATATTTCACTTAGTCCCATGGCACAGCCAGGGGTTTTCCACACAGCAGGCTGGGTTCAGGTGGCACTTCCTCCTCAGGTAAGCCAGGGCAGGGAAAAGCTGCCAGGGTGCCTTCCAGAGGTCCTCAGCTCACGCATGGCCACAAATGGCTCACAACAGCTTTGCCAGGAAGGAAGCCAGGGATGCAGGGATCCCTCCTCCAACCCAGCTGTCGTTACCAGCTTGGTAGGCAATTTTCACGTGCCGCAGGTGAGGGAGCAGCTTCTCCAAGGGGCCAGTGAAATGAAAGGTAAGGGGTGTTTGCTCTCTATCCCTCCAGGGATGCTAGTCCTGCTGCCTCTTCCAAAGGTCTTCCAAAGGTCCTCCAGACCTCTCCTGCCTCCACTGGTCCCCAGAGGTCCAAGCAGATGGATTTGACCCATACAGTGGCAGGATGCCCCAAAGCAGCCAAATGTAGTTGGCAGGCACAAGCTGCCAACTGGTCTTTGCTCTCCCTCTCCCAGTCAAAGCCCAGTCAGGTTTCAAGTGCAGTGAGTGGTTAGGCACAGTCTGTTCAAACAAGCTGCTTCATAAACCTAAGTCAAGATCTTCCCAGAAGCTGAAAAATTGCTGTTCCCATGAGTTTGGGAGTTTTAGTATCATTGAGTGGAAGGGCCTAGGGTAAGTACTGGAAAAATGGTGCAGTAAACTCCTGCTAGGAAAAGTTTGTTACTTGTTGTACAAGTTTTCAGTAGCAGTGGGAAGGAACGACCTGTCTCAGTGACCTCTCTTGGATATGCCCTTTCTCAACCAATTCAAACCCCTCCCATTAGAGCAGCGCTGCTGAGCCAAGAGGCAGTGTGGATTGCCAAGTATGCACTGCTGGGGAACTGGGAAGGACATTACCCACCACCAAAGGGCTCTTCAAGGGATTGGGAGGCAGCTGGACACTGACAGAGCTTTTCCTTGCCAACCACCAACCTTCTGGATCAACCTGCTGCTGTTTCCCTACGATACAACTTATTTGGTTGAGTAAACCAAATAAGAAGGTTTGGTGAAGAGGAGGATCCAGTCCATGCTATGACTTCCTGGAGCAGTCTGGGTGTCACTTCTGTTCAGGGAACCATCCTTTCCTGACCTTTGCTTGTGACTTGTCCCTTCCCTTCTGGTGGCACATATTTGCTCCGGTTTATACACACACATGAGGCGTCATCAGCCAGAGCACAGCAAATGAAGGAGAAGGACCATGCTGAAGTCTGTTGTGGAATCAGGTTAGGTTTGCTCCACTGAGAGAAGTGGCTCGCTTGTAGCAGAGCGTCACAAGGAAGAGATGGCTGAGCAGCCACAGGGGCAGGAAAACTGGTGGCTGTTTGAGCTGATGGCTCATGGAGCTTCTCTGTCCTGCTCCTGTCTTTTCTTTCTTTCCTTGCATGAGCTGTGTCCTGGGCTAGCCCCTGTGCATCACCAGCAGTGCTGTCATCAACTCCAAAATGACATAGGAGAGTTGGTGGAAGAACCAAATGGTGAGTGTACAATGCTGCACTAGAGGGTCAAGCTATCCCAAAAAATGTACCTAGGATCAGGTGCGGGGCAGATAATGCCCATTATCTGCTGTGGTTGGTGGAGTGACAGGGGTCTGTCTCTGTTTTGGTGTCCATGTTACAGCTCTCTATGCTTTTACTGGCTGTCTCCCTGCCCTCACAAAGGGTAGAGAAGAGGAGAAGATGAGAACACAGTTCTTAACAGACTTAGGGAAAGGCTGAAGCTGTAAATCAAGATCTTCAATGCATTTCATCTCCTTCCCTTTCAATATTTAGCAAGAAAACAAATGCATACACAGGAAATAAGGAACAGATGCACAAACACATCTTGGGACAAATAAATTAACATGCAAGTAAGAAGACAGGCGAGTGCAGCAATAAAGAGTAATCAGACCACACAGGCATGATTAACGTGGAGCTGTATCTCCAAATATTGCCAACACCCAAGAGGGCCACAGCAAGTGAACATTTCTATTTTTGGTGGTCATGGTCCCAGACCAGGACTTTGGCTTTGAATACCTGATGCTTTGATGACTGGATGGCTAATGATGCTCACCAAGAATAAACAATCACTGAGAAATACAGGAAAGAACCAGAGAGAATCCCTGGGTTCCATCCTTTTGGGGTAAATTACCTCTTTTCACAGCAACTAAGCAAACCAGATAGAACTTAGGGAAGGGATCGGAAAGCCGTCATAGTCTGTAGAATTTCTGGGTTTGAGTGTGGCCAGCACCTTCTATCTCCCATCATCTATACAGAAAGGTGGGGGTTTTGTACTGGATCTATTGAGGCTGAGATATTCTGCTGTTGTCCCCAGTGTTCCATAAATCACTACCCAGCAGTGCCCCATGGCACCA
>WEIS01034436.1:3153-14419 GCA_013389965.1 Todus mexicanus
CATAAGGGAGATGTTCCCCTCCCTTCAGCATCTCTGGGGCTCTGCACTGGACTCCAAGGAAAGGCTGAGGGAACAGGCTGCCCAGGGGGGTTGTGGAGTCTCCTTCTCTGGAGACGTTTCAAACCCTCCTGGACGAGTTCCTGTGAGACTTGGTCTGGGTGATCCTGCTCCGGCAATAGGGGGGATTGGACTTGATGAGCTTTCAAGGTCCCTTCCAACCCCTGCCATCCTGTGATTCCTTCCTTTAGCTCCTGGTGGTGGCCCCAGCGGCATTTCTACCCAATACGTTAGTCCCAACCCGCATTAGGTCTGTCTTAAGCAGCTGAGGTTGGAAGGCACGTGCCGCGCACATGCGGGGCTTGGTTTTCCTGAGGGGTGTGTGTGTGTTTTTCAAGTGTGCTTCAAGAAGGACAGAGTGTTGGAGATGTTGGTATTTACACCCTGCAGTGAAAGCCGAGTGTGTTTGGTAAACACCAGGAAGTGTACAAAACTCTAAATCAAACCCAGGTAATTTGCTGTGTCCGTGTATTTCAGCTTGTAAATAAACACCCTTCACCTTGGATCTGATGAAAACTCAGCTTTGGACGCAACCAAAAAGCTGGATAAAACCACTCGTCGTTTACTTTCCACGTTCTTTTTTTCACCGTAGCATCTTACGCACCCCAAATAACCTCCGTTCCTTCTTAGCTCCCGTTCGAATGTGCCCGTTAACACAGTTAAAAAAGGTAGAAATCTTCCTAAAGCTGCTCAAATATCCCTGATGAAACTCGCTACCTTTTCCCCACCCCCCCCAGAAATTTGCAGTGATTACAGTGTGCTAATCTGCCGCGGCTTTTGCAGAGTTGAGTGCCGCTGTTCCTACTTTGATATAGTGGCTGACAGTGTTAGAGGCGTCTTTATAAAATGCATATTTCTATGTCAATGTTTGAGAAAATGTGTCTTTTTATGCCACTGTCCGACATAATACGTCTTTTTTTATGCCAGTGTCTGACAAAATACATATTTTTCTATGCCAATGTTCGAGAAAATGCAACTTTATGTCATTATCTGAGAACATGCATCTTTTTTATGCGAGTGTCCAAGAACATGCATCTTTTTTATGCGAGTGTCCAAGAACATGCATCTTTTTTATGCCAGTGTCTGAGAAAATGCAAGTTTTTTATGCCAGTGTCCGACAAAACGCATCTTTTTTATGCCAGTGTGCAAAGAGACTGGTATATTTGGTCCTAATTCATCCCTCCTGGGACTACTTAAATTAATATTTATTATAATATCAGCTCAGGAGACCATCCTTCCTATTAGAATAAATTTACCTATATCTATATTTTTTTTTCCCCCTCAGCATGAGTGCACAGATCATTCGGGAATCTCAAACCCTGCTGGTGGGTAAACCCCCTTCCAAACCCCAGAATTCCAGATAACTGATCCTAAAGCAATGCGAAGAATGTGATGCAGATTAGAGCAGCCCTGGTGCCTTTGCAGAAAGTAAACAACTGAAGCTCAAACTTATAAGCATCCCGATGATGCAAAAAAACCCCCAACCCACCCCCACGGTTTGTGGTGAGGCTGGAAGGATTTCCTGGAGTTGTAGCAAGAGCGTTGGAGAAGTCTGGAGGAAGGTACCCTGGTAGAATCGCAGCGTTTCTTGTTTTCCTCTTTGTTCCTGTTGTTGTCCTGGGAGCAGATGAGGAAACTGGAGCGCGGAAGGTTGCGAGGCTCTGTCAGAAAGTGCTGAAGTTCAGCGTGGAGAACCCCAGAGCAGCAGAGTGGCTGCATTGAACAGCTTGGAAGGTTAATGATTGCTTCTTTCAGCCTGAAGATGAATATCTCCGTACCTCCGAAATGCGGTCGTTTAACTGCAGGGGTTTTGTTAGCGTTGAAAAGTGGCGGTTTGTGTTTCCAGTCGAAGCCTCTTTGTATCTGCCAATGCCGTAACTCTTCGTGAAGCGTGGATCGCTAGTGGATCTCATGGATCACTAGTGGAACTCGGGGGTCACTAGTGGAACTCGGCGGTCACTAGTGTCCCAGTCCGCTGCAGAATTATTTTACAAGCTCAGAAGCAAATAGATATTTTGGAGGCTTACGGAGGAGCTTTCCTCTGCTGGAATGTGTCCTTTATTTCTCTAACGGCGATAAGGTCTATAAAGTCGCCAGGACAGTCAGTTCATGATTTTGCACAGTGCTGCTTAGGTTTCATAAATTTGACTCTGCCACCGTCAAGACAATTTTTTTTTAATTAACCCCCCCCATCCCTACTATACTACTCTAAACTTTCGAGGCTGTAGCTGGAAATGTTTCCTCAGCTGCATCTCGCCTCAGCTTGTTTTTGTAAGCGGGTCTTCTGTGCTAACCTTGCTCTGTTGCTCCTGCCGCGGGGCTTTGGAATGGATGAGCTT
Source organism: Todus mexicanus (assembly GCA_013389965.1). Taxonomy (NCBI): domain Eukaryota; kingdom Metazoa; phylum Chordata; class Aves; order Coraciiformes; family Todidae; genus Todus; species Todus mexicanus. Next base: position 5,550 of record WEIS01034436.1, read on the forward strand.
TAAGCCCTGGTGCTCAGGGGATTGAGTGGCCTCAGGAAGGGGCCGGGGCTGCTCCATCTGGGCACAGCTGAGCACAGGTAATTCTGGTTTGGGTTTCAAACCTACCTGGCTTCAAGAATCTGGTTTGGTCAGTATGCTTAGGCGGTGACTAACACACTCCTTAGGACATAATGGTCAGCAACCACGGGGTGTGAGTGGTGTGGTTTGCTTCTGGAGCAGATTGTCTGAGTGCTTGCTCAGGAAGTGGGAGATTTAGGTTAATCTCCTTAGTCTGAGATGGTTTCAGCCCACAGCTCCAGTTTCTCAATAAGTGCTGTGTTGATATCTTGATAGGACAAGAGGAACCAGCCTCAAGTTGCCGCAGGGGTTGGAGCTGAGGAACCATTTCTTGGGCACTGTCAAGGGTTGCCCAGGCGTGTCCCAGGCTGCCCAGGGCAGGGGTGGAGTCCCCCTGATCCCTGGAGGGGTTTCCAAGCCGTGGAGATGTGGTGCTGAGGGACACAGGGCAGTGGGGCCCTGGCAGTGCTGGGTTAACACTTGGACTTGATGATCTTGAAGGTCTCTTCCAGTCTAAACAATTCTATTATTTTATGATTTTCCCCTGGTTGCAAACCTCAGTTTCAGAGAACTTACCCCTTGTGTCTCACGCGAGTTGAGTAGCATGGCCACAAGATCCTTATTAACTGTCCACGCTCTGTTTAACTGGTTAGATGATGTGATAAGTCTCATGTCCGCTCGCACAAAGGAGCAGCGGGGAACAGGGTGAAGCGACCACAGTCATGAACCCAGAAAAACCAGGGCTGTCCCATGACAACCACCACTGAGTTGTGAGAGCTGCTCTCCAGAGCTCAGTGGGTGGGATGGTCTGCAGGGGTGTGGGACTCATTTTTGGGATGCAGAGGAAGAACATTTCATAGAAACATAGAATCTTTGAGGTTGGATAAGACCCTCGGGATCATCGAGTCCAACCATCAACCCTACTCTCCAAAGTTCACCCCTAAACCATCTCCCCCAACACCACATCTAAACGCCATTTAGACACGGCCAGGGATGGGGATTCAACCCCCTCCCTGGGCAGCCTATTCCAGGAGCTGACTGCTCTGGCTGTAAAGAATTCTTTCCTCCTCTCCAGTCTAACCCTCCCCTGTTGTAGGTTGGAACCATTCCCTCTGGTTCTAGCGCTAATTCCCCATGAGCAGAGCCCAGCACCAACCTCTCTGCAATGTCCCTTCAGGGAGCTGCAGAGAGCGATGAGGTCTCCCCTCAGCCTCCTCTGCCTCACACTAAACACTCCCAGCTCCTTCAGTCTTTCCTCATCAGATTTATTCTCAAGGCCCTTTACTAACTTCATTGCAGACAATGTCATGCAGCAGCTAATGCGGGTTCACAGACTTGAGTTGGTTTTGGTTTGTCTTGGCTTCTCTGGGCTCTTCCTCCCAGGCAAGGCCATGAAGGTCCCACCGCTGCTTGGTGTAGGCAGAGGAGATTGCAGCCTTTAGCAATTCCTTTCTGTTTTCTCATCTTTAACTTGTTAGCCTTTGATATTTTAAACTGTCATTGAATACGGTCCCAACTCTCGGCGATATTCCCCAACCGATTCTTCTAGATTCAAATTTCAGGCTTGGAAGTTGTTGTGCAAGCATAATGCGATTCCGTTCGGTGAGCTCACTCGCTGTGCTGTGGGATCCAGCTCCCCTCTGGATTCCCGCATGAGAATGAAGGTTAAGAAGCTGTTTAAGAAATTGTCTTCCTGAAATGGAAACGTTATTTTCCCCTTTGCTCTGCCCACGGTTTTACTGCTGCTTTACCCCAAATGACCTTGAAGATAGACACGCGTCCACCACCTCCTTTATTGTACTTGTTTAAGCTTTTATTTGCTGAAAAGCTGAGAGGACAGTGTAGAACGTGGATAGAAACAACTTTGGTAATCTTTGGCTATTGGATTATTGGTTTATTTTTTCTTACGGACCTGATGAAACAAGATTTCAGTAGCAGAATCCCAGCTCTTTGCAAATCAGTGAACACACCCTCATTCCAAGAAGGACACTGAGGGACTGGAGCATGTCCAGAGAAGGGCAACAGAGCTGGGCAAGGGGCTAGAGCAGGAGGCTGGGGAGGAGCGGCTGAGGGACCTGGGGGTGTTGAGCCTGGAGCAAAGGAGGCTCAGGGGAGACCTTCTGGCTCTCCACAACTCCCTGAAGTTCATTCAGGAGCTTGGAGCCAGGGGGGGTCGGGCTCTGCTCCCTAAGAACAAGCTCCAGGACAAGAGGAACCGGCCTCAAGTTGCCCCAGCCAGGGGAGGTTGAGGTTGGAGATGAGGAACAATTTCTTGGGCACTGTCAAGGGTTGCCCAGGCGTGTCCCAGGCTGCCCAGGGCAGGCGTGGAGTCCCCCTGATCCCTGGAGGGGTTTCCAAGCCGTGGAGATGTGGTGCTGAGGGACACGGGGCAGTGGTGCCCTGGCAGCACTGGGGGAACAGTTGGACTCGATGATCTTAGAGGTCTTTTCCAACCCAAATGATTCCCTATGGGTGCACTGGATGCCCAGGCAGATGGCAGGCTGGGGAGCCTGACTGTGCTTGGTTCTCCTCCACCACTCCTTACCCAGGGCAGAGCTGCTGCTGGTCTGGATGGAGCTTGGCTACTCTTCACTGACTTCCCAGGGTTATTCCAGATCCATCCAGGAATATTTAGGCGGATGAGAGTCCAGCACCAGCAGTCGGTCTGTGCTTGAAAAACCAATTAATGGAATTACAGCTTCCCTGTTTCTGTTACTTCGCAGAAGAGAGAAACCCAGCTCCTGAAGGCACGAATAAATCGAGACTCCACTGTTCCTTCTTGTCTAGTTTTCCCTGGCGAATCTTACTTTGCCCTTCGATTCCTCATTTGGGAGCGTGAATAGCTGACGTGTGTTTTGTTGTTCTCCTCTCCACACCATTCAGGTCCTTCCCTGCCTTTTTTCCACCTCTTGCACTGTTGTGAGAGGGGTGGGTGAACAAAAAGGGTTTTTAACTGCCTGCGAATGCCTCTGGTGATGAAGTCGCTCCTGCTTTATTGGCTCTGAAGGGCTAGATAACAGAAGCTTGAAAGGAACGTGCCTTTGAATTGTCAGGATCTGTGGAATCCCTGGTTGAAATGAGGGTTGTGAAATACGTGCTGTTGAAATTTTTAGGATTCCTTTTATTTGCTTTAGCTTGTGGAGTCTCTAAAATGTGTGCTCCGTGACTTCAAGGGTATTCTCTACTCAAAAACATACGCTGGAGAGAGAAGAATTTTGATGGGACCATGAAGGGTCAAATGAACTTCACTGACTGTGGGAGAATTGCGGTGAATTTACATTTATCTGCAGGCGATTCTTCATTTATCTCTTCCGTAGTTCACTACTGCATTGCTTGGGCGAGTCTCCTTAATTGCCCAAGTCACCCAATTTGGTTTTGTGGGGGTAACGTATCTCATTTATAAGGTTAAGGAAAACCTTATTACAGCTAGCAAAGCAAATCTAGAACTCCATGCTTTGTGAACCAAACTGGGTAGTTACTAAGGGTTATTTTTGGATATGAACAATAAATCTCACAAAGTTGATGAGAATTTTAGGAACCACAAATATATTTTTTCTCACTTATGCAAAACCGTGAGCCTGTTCCTGAAATGGACTTTAGATGTCAACGTGAATTTTAAGCTAAAATTCAGAGGAATAAGTCCTTCCAAGCCCTTTCTCAATTTATCTTCCCTGAAGGAGGCTTATGGTGTCTGCCAATATCCTCCAGCTCAAGCTTCTCCCTGCTAAAGGTTTGCAGCAAATGCAAATACTGGAGTCAAACGGGTGACGCTGGAGAGTGGCCACCCACGGGACAGCTTCGAGTCTTTGATATTTGATGATATTGTCATGGGGATGTTTCTGATGGATGAAATGATTCTGCCAAGTACAGTGCAGGTGAGGTGGAGAAGGTTGCTCTCGGCAAGCAATGATAGATGGACGTGGCTGAGCAGGGAACGTCAAGATGAATTGCTTGATGAGTAACGGAGAATAGATCTTACCGCGGCGATGAGTGATAGTGTGTGCTCTGTATGGTACAAATCCTGACTGCTGGTGGACAGCTGGGCTCAATGCGAACCTTGGCATGGGTCAGAGTTTGCAGTGCTGATGTGTAGCTCCTGTGATACAGAATCATAGAATTGTTTTGGTTGAAAGAGACCTTTCAGATCATGGAGTCCACCCATTCCCCCAGCACTGCCAGGGCCCCACTGCCCCGTGTCCCTCAGCACCACATCTCCACGGTTTGGAAACCCCTCCAGGGATGAGGGGGACTCCACCCCTGCCCTGGGCAGCCTGGTTGCTAAGAAACTTTTTACTGAGGGTACTTTGTGTAAGGATCTTCTATTGCTGTGCTGCCACGGCTGGTAGCGGTAATGGGCAAATCCGTCTTTGGATATCTCTGGAAGGCCAAAAATCTTGCTCTAGTGACAAGAAAAAAGGGTAAGAAGGGGCTTCTCAGTGGTGCGGTGGCAGGGAAGAGGTCAAGATGTTTTCCCCGAGGAAGAAAATGATACAGAATCACAGACTGCTGAGGGTTGGCAGGAACCTCTGGAGCTCCTCTGGTGCCACCCCCCTGCTCCAGCAGGGTCACCCCGAGCAGGGGGCCCAGCATCGCAGTGTCCAGGCGCGCTTGGAATCTCTGCACACAAGGAGACTCCACAACCTCTCTGGGCAGCCTGGGCCAGGCTCCAACACCCTCACCTCAAACAAGTTGCTCCTCCTGGAAGAGTGATGATACAATCTCGCTCCAAAACTTGAGCAGCTCTTCTCATCTTTTCTGAAGGGAAATGAGAAATAAGCTGCATTTCCCACAGTCATCGGCAAAAAAAAACCACTGGAGCAGTTTCAGTTTTCACCCCAAAATGTACTTTGCTTTTTTTATTTTTCTATTGTCACTGTAGCGTTGCTGAATTTTCAATTGAATCACTTGAACTCTCCGTCCTGGTCTTCAAACTGTTAAGAGTTTTCTTTAAGAATTGCCCTTTGGGCTGAAATGCATCCTTCTTGTTTTCAGGCCAAAGGCAAAAATACTTTCAGGACACTTGATTCAAATTCCACGCGGCCGGCTGAGCTACGGAGCAGCGATGGCCACGCAGGAGAGAACCTTTTAAAGAAGTTTGCACTATTGGTTATTTTTTTCCCTCCCTCTTTATTTTTATGTCCTTAAAATGACACTTTTTTCAGGCGTTTATCCTCTGTGCCTTTGAGTTTCATGAAGGCATTTCCTGTAAAATAATAAAAAGGGGGTTTGAAATATAGCAAATGTGTGGCAGGTGACTTGCTGTTAATATTTTTGATAGAGTTGCGATATATTCCCTGTGCAGTTGTTAACATGTGCCTGGAGAGCAGCAAATGTAACTAAACAAATCCTGGTGATTTGCAGTTTTACTTTGTTGCCTGAAGCAAAATAACCAGGGGGGAAAAAAAGTAGCAGGATCTATTTTACTTTCTGTGAAGAGCAGAAAACCACCTCTAGAGCTGGTTATAACTGGAAAAAAATCCCCCTGCAGAGGTTATTACTCGGTTTAACCCTTTAAGTGAGAGCTTGCAAAATCAGCAGAGATTGGGCAAACCAGCAGAGATCGGGGACTGATCAGGTTTTGCATGTTTTTGGGGGTTACACATCTGCAAATCCTTTCATCTCTGTTCAAGCTGAAGGGAATGGGCTCCCTGGAAGATCTGGCAGCGATACGGGGCTGTGTGTGCCCCGACCATGGCTTTGTGCCTGCTGGAAGGAGAAGGTTTTTCTTCTGTCTGAAAAAGCTATGGAAGACAGGAGAGCTGGTAGTTCTGAGGTGCCCCAAAGTCGGTGGCTTTTGTTCATGAATGGAAAAAATTCCACCTGATTTTAAATTGGAGTTTAACTTCATCTAAGGAGGCTGCAGTTTGTAATGTTTACATAGTCCATTTTTATTAGGAAAGTGAAAAAGATGTGGGGTTTTTTGCTTGAAATTAGGGAAGGGAAATAAATTTTGAGTTGGTATCTATTCAAAAGCTGTGGACATGAGCCTGGAGAGAAGAAGTCTCAAGGGAGACCTTCCTGTTCTTGACAAGTCCATGGAAGGACATTGGAGCTAGGTGGGGTTGATCTCTTCTCCCAAGGAATAAGCAAGCCATAGAAGAAGAGGAACCAGCCTCAAGTTGCCCCACCCAGGGGAGGTTTAGGTTGGAGCTGAGGAACAATTTCCTGGGCACTGTCAAGGGTTGCCCAGGCGTGTCCCAGGCTGCCCAGGGCAGGGGTGGAGTCCCCCTGATCCCTGGAGGGGTTTCCAAGCTGTGGAGATGTGGTGCTGAGGGACACGGGGCAGTGGTGCCCTGGCAGGGCTGGGGGAACAGTTGGACTCAATGATCTTAGAAGTCCTTTCCAACTTCAACTGCCTATGGTTCTGTGGTTCTATCTATGATTCTGCTGGTGAATAATGAGCTAAAATAAACTAAGTGGAGAAAAATACATTTCATGGTTCTTTTTTAGGGCAGCTACTTGCTGTAGGACTTCGTTTATGATCCCAAGAAGATGCCAACCGCCTCAAGGGGTTCTTCTTTATGTTTATGTGGGGAAAATAGCACTGTTTGGGTTGTGATACTGAGCCACAGAATAGAAGTGACTGGGACCACTGAGCCTTTAAAATTCCTCTCAAGCTTATATCTCAGATCCCGGGCACCACTACGCCGTGTCCCTCGGCACCACATCTCCACGGCTTGGAAACCCCTCCAGGGATCAGGGGGACTCCACCTCTGCCCTGGGCAGCCTGGGACACGCCTGGGCAACCCTTGACAGTGGGCAAGAAATTGTTCCTCAGCTCCAACCTAAACCTCATCTTTAGATCAAATATCAGTAAGAACAAAAACCTTCTTTTTGATATTGGGATACATCATAAGTGACAAGTGACTGAGGTCCTGCTCTTTGCCATGCCAGTCACACTGCCAGTGCTACTGTCACAGTGATTGAAGCTGATATTGTGTCTTAGGCTGCATATAAGCCAAACTGATGAGACAATGAAGTATTTAATAGCTGTGGCTTGTATTTACTTGGAGCTTGAGTGAAAATAGCTCCCAAGACTAAGACGACTTGAAGAGAAAAATGCTTATGTAATGCCGAAAGAAAGAACAACCCCCCAACCAACAAACCCAGTGATCCACTCCTCAACATGTGGAAAAAAGCTTTGGGTGAACAAGGGCGAACTAATTTCATGGTCTGGCAGGTTTGTTGTTCCTTGGCAGCGTGCCCATCTGTCCACTTTTGGCTCTTTTGCTTTGGTCTGAAAGCTGGGACAATTTCTAGGCTAATTCTTCAACAGGCCAACACCATATGAAAAAAATATCAATACTTGCAAGACATGACTTGGCCGAAGAAATATTGATTTGACTTCGAAAAATATATGGTCTAGAGTGAAAATACATGATACTGAGAGAGCAGGCTGAAGGCTGTGGGAAAGAAGGTAGCTCATTTCTAGGAATCTCTGCGTGGGACTGAAAAATCAGTTGCCCCAACTCCTTCAGCGTTACGAGTTTTATGCTGACCCACATCATTGTGTCCTCATCCTCTCTACTTCCAGTCCGAGTGTGTGTGTTGTGACAGTCTCTACATGATCTATGTTTGTGAGCTCAGAGCGTGAGAGGGGCTCAGAAGGTGGGACATGGTGAAGTCTGTGTTAGCAGCTTGTCAACACTTGGCTTTAGACCCTAAAGCACCAAGTCTGAAGGTTTAGTGTCAGTTTTTGGTCTAAACTCGTATCTAACTGACGACAGATACCTCAATACTTGATGTAGGGAAAAGCGTGAGATAAGTTTCAGTTTCTTGTGGAGATGTATTAGTACTGCTTCACCTTTCTTTTTTTGTAACCGTTTAATCTAGAAGTCTGGGTTTTCTTTGGTTTAGGCTTTTTGCAGTGATTTCACGGATTTATTTATTTGTTTCATGTTAATTCAGCAATTTTAACTCTTACCCTTCCAATACTGCGTATCAGAAAGTTTAGCAGCTTGCAGTTCAGATACAGTTGGGCTGTAATACTTTCCTCCCTCCTCCTTTACCCTGAGTTTTCCATTGCCTTTGATATTTACCATGCTTTTTACACTCCAAAATTTAAGATTTTATTAGGGTTCAAGGTTCCTCCCCCTTTTCTTTAGGGGAAAAACCCCAACATTTTGCCTTGTTCAAATTGCCTGACCCATTCCTGCCATCAAAACCCGTCTGTGTGCTGGAGTTTGGGAATTTTAAGGCAACCATGCACATTATGCCAGACTCTTGCTCTTAAACCTTCATGAACCGTATGGAGGAGACTAGAGGGGGAAGAATAGTACAGCTGATGCTCAATCTTGAGTGAGCAAACTCTTGCCTTCTGTGTTTGCAGTCTGAATGTAACAGAATTTTATTCATTTGCAGTGTTATAGCTTCCATTTGTGACAATGCTGAGTCTGCGTAAGTGACAGAAAATGTTTGGCAGAGAAGTCCTTTGCAATTTGGACAGAAGAAAGGGCAAGGTTTGATCTTCTGGAGCTTATTTATGCTCTACCAGGTTGCAGGGTTCAAGCAGGATGTTTTGGGGTGCATTAGGAAGAGTGGCCCGCAGGTCAAAGGGACATTCTCTTCCCACTCTCCAGTGCGGCCACCTCTGGAGTGTTGGGTCCAAGACAGACCAGGAGCTACTGGAGAGAGGCCAGAGGAGGCTGCGGAGCTGCTGCGGCGCTGGAGCATCTGTGTGGGCAGGCAAGGCTGAGAGCCCTGGGGCTGTGGAGCTGGAGAAGAGCAGCCTGAGAGGGGAGCTGAGCAATGCTGAGCAAGAGCTCAAGGGCCCGCAGGGGGCAAGAGGCTGGGGCCAGACTCTGCTCAGGGGT
>WEIS01034442.1:0-30414 GCA_013389965.1 Todus mexicanus
TGACTGGAACAGTCTCACTTTGTAAACTCTACTTAAATATTCATGGAGCCAGCTGCTGAGAGAAAAAAAACAATGCTCTAGTTTGGCGGTTCCGTAATCCTCCTGAAGAGGGTGGGGATGTTAGTCCCAGTCCCAGTAAATGTGTAACTATTTATACAAAGTAGAACACTGTCAACAGGAGAAGCGACAAGTCCTGTCACCCAACAAATTTCCTTGCAGGAATGAAGGGGATGAAGAAACAATAATGCATTTGACAGAAGTCTGCCAGGTATAGTTAACAGCAGTTTAAACAGGCTCTTAAAATAATTTGCAGATTATTCCTGAAATAGCTAAGCTTTTGGATGAATAGATGTTCTTCTACATCTCTGAGACAGGCGCTGTTCCCCATATTAAGTGAACAGACCTTTCATCCTCCAAAGCAAAACAGCTTTTAAAATAGAAATAATTCAGAGGATATTTTAAGAACTGAGGATCTCATTAATATCATACCTCTATCCTTGCTCCTGTTGACATCAATAGAAGGAAAAGCAGTATTTTTATGTCCCACAAGCAGATCTGGTTCTTCTGCTTTATAATGGTTTGTGAGTGACAGGAATAAACTCTTGAGACCTGCCTGCCGGTTGAATAGTCACAGCTGTATGGGGCTCTAGCACTAATGTTTTTGCAGTGTGATTGCTGAAGACCTCAAGCAAGCTAGAATTCTTAGGCACAGATGAGTTTTCATTGGACCAACTTAAAAGACACACAAGGTTGCAGGCAACAATTTCTTATCTGGGTCTAAGACAGGAGGAGAAAGCTTTAAGCTATGTGCAGGCTGAGGAGAACTGCTCTCGCTTTATCTCAATTTGTGTATTAGAGAGTGTGACACACTTTTCTAAGATTTTCTTATAGTTCATATGAGTTAGTATTAGAGAACTCACAAAAACCATAGATAGTTCCAGTGCATTGCTGTGATTGTTTTTTCAACGTGCACAGTTTGCTAAACTCTGAACCTAGGAGAGATACAAAGATGGTTTCTTACTGATGACTTACTTGTGTATAACGTGGCCTCGAAGCCAAAATTCTCAGGGTGGCTAGCAGACAACAGAAGTAGATATCTGATGGGATAAAAGAGTAGGAAAGCAATGAAATCTGGACCAAAAGATGAGTATGCCAAGCAACACTTACTAGGAAGTTGTTATACTGATAAGATTTGCACTTTAAGACGATAGGTCTCTGTGATGCCTTTTCCACCACTGCACATATGAAACATGGTCCTCAGTAACCACTCTAGGTGTGAAAATCCTGTGACTATGATGTGGAGGTCTGGGTTTTCTGGCAGAGAGTCTTTGCTGAAGTCAGGCATCAGATCTGTCAGCCTGCTTTTTACAAGCAGTGGTGCTAGAGCAACTAGCTGATGGTTGAAGGGGACACCGATGTTGCTTCTCTGTTTGCCCTCAGGCAACATCCCATGCAGAGGTTTTAGAGAAGCAGTAGCAAGCTGGGACAGGGAGTGTGCTGATAGTGCCTCATCACTCTACAGCAAAGAGGGGTGTTCTATGCAGAGCTGGGGGGATGGTCGCCTCTGAGTGTGCCAGCCCAAAAGCCAGAGACCTTGGTGCTGGCACCTTGTTCATCATTCTGCCTTTAATCTCCCCCCAAGTATCTGCTTGCTTCCAGTTGGGCTGTCAGGCTTCATGTGCTAATTTTGAGCAGCTGGACGCTAGATGCAGACAGCGGAGAGTATAGCACAAACACCGTCTCTGGCTTCCCTCTGTACACCCTTTCCCAATTGCACAAGTGGATCATTTCCAAAAACATTTGGAGGCCTGTGGTGGGTGGTATTTGGCTGCATGGTAAATTTATCCTGGGCAAAGAGAGCCACTGTTACTGCAGTGAGCTATTCAAGTCTGATTGAAGCTACTTACTTAAGCCATCAAAACAAGGAACTTGAAATAGGAGCTTTTCTCAGGGCTTCCGAGCAATGAGATTCACCTTATATTTCTAACCTACAGACCTCTATGCCCAGCCTGACAAAAAATGGCATCAGGTATTGGAAATTCACCACCTCTGGCTTTAAGGAGAGAGCAAAAGGCAACTAAGATGTCTAAAACTTTAGTCACCAAAACCAGAGCTTTCTGAAAACTGTTTTTAAAGTGCAGCTATAAGGAGTGTAATAATTCAGATTACAGTAATCATAGAGTCCTATCCCTTTTGTTAGTCATATGTTTGGCCAATAAAATGACTTTCATAAAACAAACGAAACAAATTCAGAGTGTGGAAAGTCTTTCAGGGGACTGTATGATTAAAGCACAGTATTGTTTGACATCCGGAAAGAATTTTTTGATGGCAAAACAATGAATTACTTTTAACCCTAAAAAATATATTTCCAGATAAAAAGATTTTCAAATAAAATTTTGAAGGAAAGCTGCTGTAAAAGCAGAGCAGTCTCTGTCTTGAAACTTGGAGACGGAAGGGACAAAAGGGATTTCCACATCTTATACGTGAAAGAATAAGCAGCTATCAGGGAAATGTAAGAATTCACCAAGTGATATTGTGATGAATACTCAAAAGTTAAGGAGTTAAGTATTACATAGGCTCTGGCAGATGGGAGGATGACTGAACAGCAAGAACTGCATTCAACCTGGTATATGTAGCTGGTGTTACAGGTGAACAAGTAAAAATTGCTGCAGAATCTGTTTTAAGATTTAGGCAAAAGGACGTGTTGTGGAAATGTATAAACCAGGAAAAACAGCTTGGAGAGGATAGCAATATGTCTACCCAGATTCTGAGCTAAAGATGAACAAAACTTAGATTATTACAACAAATTAAATAGTGTTAATACTTCTAAAGCCACGGCAAGGAACTGCAGGATTGCTGAATCTGCTGGCATCTTTCCTGTGTGGGGCAGGTCAGCAGCTCACACCCTTTTCTCTAAGAAGAAATCACAAATTCTGTCAGAGACTGAGGCAGTTGCAGTAGCCATAAAACTAGATGGCAACACATTTTTGCAGAACCACATTTCTACTGAAATTCAGTGTGAAACTGGCATGCAACTCTAACTGGTATCTTTTGAAAACGCTCCAATACCTCTCCGCTACCTTACTAAATTCCTGGAGGCAGGGGTGCATGCCAGTGTTACAGAAAAGAAATGGAGGCACAGCTGCGTCCGTATATTCTGAATATAGCCTATTTTACGTATGCATTTTGAAATATGGCAAAAGCCAAATGCGGACGTTACAATATACACGGAAACACGGTGAGCAATTGTATCAGATACACATATTTTTGGAGGAAGCAGCATTTCTCTGTTTCTCTCTCTGCTCTGCTGCGTGTACCATAGCACCTTTCACAAAACCCAGCCTAGGCCAGGAAACACTCTGGGCTAAGGGGATGAGGGCACCTGGCCTTGGGAAACTAATACAGTGAGGTAAAAACATGGTTTAGGCTGGCTGTCACTGGCCAAGTGCTCACAGGAATCAAGCTCTGTCCTGGCCTAGGTCTCAGGTGGTGCAGATGCAGAATTCTCTGCAGTTCTGCAGGTTTGATTTGAGTCTCTGATCTAGATCTTTAACCACGACTTCCTAACTGTTCAGCTCTGCTCCTGACTGTGGGCTGTGGCTGCAGCATGCTGAGCTTGACCTGTCTCATTGTCTCAGCTTGCTCTCCTGGTGGTAGAGGATATAAGGTGGGGATAGTGGGGCTGCTGAGCAGACAGCATGAGTCTTCTCGTGATCCTTTGAGAGCTGGGGCTGTGCAGCTGCAGGGTATGAGGGGATGAAAGTTCTGCATTATAGCTTGGAGAGCCATAAAGCCTGGCACCTCTGCATCGTTTTTTTTTCTCCCTGCTGTAAGTCTGTGGTGTCACTCAAATTCTGTGTAGGCTTCTGGTAAATGTTCAAATGAGCATTGGTGAGAATATTGCACTGTAATGCTTGCTGGACCAGAGAATTAGTCTGGAGTATTACCCACTGTAGTCAAAGCTGAGCAGCAGCTTAAAACGATTTTATTTTATTTTGTTAACAGTTACTCCCAAAGCACCTGATAATTCTGAGACATGATCTCTGCGTGAAAGTAATTTAAGGGAATGTGGGAATTTTCAAGAAAATTCTTTGAGTTAAAGGATGATGTTGGGACAGTTCTATTTCCCCATTACATTTCTATTTCTTCCATTATGTTCCCATCATAAAATAAACATCTTTGAATGCACAATTATAAGCGAGGTCTGAAATTTGAGCCTTAGCATCAGCATACCCTGTAGATGGTTGTCCTTCCTGCTTATAAAGGGCCTTATGGAAACCCTTGAGTTCAGTGCATGCGCTGGTAGTTTTTGTAAGAGGAATTGCAAATATTCCACTGAAACTCACCCCACTAATTCTCTGCAAGAGTGTTGTAGATGAGAAAACTCCCAACATATGAAACCTTTCTGTTCTTACCTTGTCGCTATATAGAGTCGCTGTTTACTGCATTGGCTATAATCTAATGAGATGCTTGCTGTGGCAGATCCGGGGCTGAAATAGCTGGACAGATTGTGATGGTTCTATTCTTAGAAGCCTGTTATGTTTGACATTGAGCATAAAAGATTGTACTGCACTACATTTCTCACACTCTTCGTTGAGAGTAAATCCCTGCAGTTCTTTATGGAAAACATAGTCAGGCCTCCTGATTCTCGTCGATCAGATTTGCAAGTCAATCAGTGATGTTGAGATATGCAAAATCTCTTGACAAATAAATGATGACTGATATCCTGAGAACAAAGTCTGACGAGAAAAGACAATAAATCTTCCTATTACCAAAGCAAATTCTTCAGACTCTAGATTTTAACTCTCAAGGATATTTTGTATGTAGATAGGTTGTATGTAGACTTAGTTTATATAATACATGTGAAACAGCCACGAAAGCTTTACCTACAGATAGAATGTGTGAGGAAATAGGTACATTTAGTTTTCAATGGTATGTCAGAGAAAAATAGTGCTTATATTATTACTGGTTTCAATGGAGTGTACAGGCACGACTGCATGTTGCCGCTTTTGGACCATCCCTCAGGTGAGATGTAGAGTTGTTTACTCTTCTTTGGCGCTAATAAAGCCAACGGTGTAAGACAGGAAGAGAAGACAATCTAAAGGCCACAGCTCAGTAAGTCAGTTTTATGTACCATCTGCATGACAGCAGTACACTTAGCTAAACAATCTTAACAAAACTCAGGTAGGGCATTGGTGTGTCACTGGCACAAGAAGTGTCACATATACAGCACAGACAGCCTTGCTATCTTTTCTACCTCGATTTTTCTTTTAGAACTGTTATTTTTCTTTTAGGCAGCTATTATTGCTCAGATTGCCCTGAAGGAGTTAGAACTAAAGAAATACAGCTCCAAATTTGTAGAGAAGGTAATGATCTAGTGAAGCTGGGTTAGAAAATGTGAAGAAATAAATGACTGGGGGAAATATTTTTGAAAGGAAGAAGAATTTCAGAATTTCAGAAACACTTCGATGAAATGCTAGATCTGCATCCATGCAGTGAAGCTGCTTGCTCAGCTTGTGCCAGCACAAGATGCAGCAGTCGCTGTGCAGCTCGCATAGGAGCTCGTACTGTAAAACACAGTGTAAAACACTGTTAAATGAGAAGGGATTGGACCAGGCTCACTTGTATCCCAGCTTCAGCAAGGGCTGTGGAGATCATCTGACAGCCTTAGAGCAGTTCTGTCTTGTGCCCGTGCCCAGAGCAGGCTTATTTGAAGGATGAAAGTGGACAGGAAAGCACAGCTGTCTCAGAGGTGCCATGTGATCTTTGGCTGCAGGTTGGAAGTAAAGTGTTGCTGGCCAAAATGAGTTGGAGCTCCCCAGGAGAGCCTGAAGGTCATGGCAAGCCAAGAGCTAGTATCTTGTCTATCACTGAGCAGAAGGGCTAAATGCCATCTCTGCATTGCAAACAGCATATCTCGTCCAACAGCTCTTGCTTCAAGTGGGAAACTACGAGCAGGGGACAATATGTATACTCCGCAGTTGAAGGAAGGGGAACAGGCTAGTTAATTAGCAAGGAGGGATTGAATCATAGCACTGTTATAATACTTTAATTGGCATTTCAACAATAGAGCCAAAAAAGGGGGCTGCTATATTTCAGAAAGTACTTTTTAATGCTTTAGGTGTTGAAAACTGTTGAAATATATGTGCATTGTTTGACATTAGCTACGAATATGGTAGGTAGGCTATACTGACATGGACCAGGCTGAAAAACTGAGTGGCAAAATAAAAAAGCTGTTCGTATCCAGCAGGTGTCAGATCGACTGTGGCAGGGTAGACGTGGTGTCATGCCAGCCAGGTATGTGCCTCATGGCTACCTTGGGCTTCACCAGGGCAAGTCCAACTCACATGCCCTAAATTTGTCCTGAGAATTCCTCGCAGAAAGTTCTAGGCCAGGATGAAGCTATTTCTGAACTGATGACTTTCAAATGCTTGACCTTGCAGCCTTCCAGGTACTGGAGGATGAAATCCTGCATGAAGGAATACTTTCAGACATTTTTTGATCTGTTGCCTGGTTTGTATCTTTGCTTGTTTAGCACACATTAGTTTTAAACTGATACTTAAGTCTAACAGGTATGTTAATCTGTATCGGCTGTGGTATCTGTGTGGAAGGAGACAGAACAAATGAAATTATTTCAGTCAATATGCTTAAGAAAAAGGTCAACATGGCAAGATGCATAGTCTCACTCTGACTGACTCACTCTCGGTTTAAGTTCCAGAAATGCCTAAGAGGGCAGCGTCATCCCCTCCAAAACAGGTTGCTTGTTGATTGGGGTTTTTTGTGTTGTGGTTTTTTTTTTTTAATATGGGATTACATCAGCAAGCAGCTGCCTCTAAGGTATTATTTTTGCCAAACTGTAAGATCCTCTAGCCAGCCTCTTCCTTGAAGTGTTATATGGATGGGGCATCCCTTCCAAACAAGCTCTGGGGGCAGTAGAGGTGCCCAGTGGAGGGGAGCCACAAATGGCTGCACTTTAACTGGCTGTGCAGTATCCAGGGAAAGCAGGGCAGTGGGCAGAGTCGCCTAGTGAATACTCCTACGCTCCCCTCTGAGAGCTGCAAATGAGAAATACAGCAGCTAGCTACCATGGAAAAAATGTGTCTGTGCTGGAGTCATACAGCTTCCCACCAGCCTTGCTGGAGTAACATCCCTGCACCCTGGGAATGGTTTGCGCGCTCCTCCTGGCGGCTCTGCTGCCTCGCCTCTGGCCTTGCTACTTGGCCAGCCCACCAGCCCCATCACTGTGCCTGCTGCTGGCTTCCAAAAATCACTGCAGCCGCTTTGTTTTAAACTGTAGTGCTACAACTACACTTCATTTGATCTTCACACACAGCACTATGGCACTGGTCAGGCCTGTGCATTGGCTGGGACAGATGAAAGAAAAAAAGAATCTGAATCAGGTGACATTTTTCAATACGTGTGAATAATTTATTTTAGTCTTTTTTTCACTTCAGGCTGGTGAAATATGAGGATCCAAGCTAGAAATCGTGACGCTTCCAGAGCCTACAAATCATAAATATTTGTTAGGTATATGTGCATACTTGGCTCATTTCTAACATTCGCTGGGATCTTATCAGTGTTTATAAACACTTAAAAGGGTGGGGATCAAGAGGAGGGGGGAAGTCTCTTTTCAGTAGTGCCCAGTGACAGAACAAGAGGCGATGGACACAAACTGGAACACAGGAAGTTCCGCTTAAACATAAGGAAAAGCTTCTTTACTACGAGGGTGACAGAGCCCGGGAACAGGCTGCCCAGGGAGGCTGTGGAGTCTCCTTCTCTGGAGACTTTCAAAACTCACCTGGACGTGTTCCTGTGCAACCTGCTCTGGGTGAACCTGCTTTGGCCAGGGGGGTTGGCCTCGATGACCTCTAGAGGTCTCTTACACCTCCTACCATCCTGTGATTCTGTGATTCTGTTATTTAAAAACATCAATAAATTGCATTTGATACTTCCAGGTGAACATCCAGCACTTTCCACAGAGGACTTGCACTCTGAGCCACACCTGCTGTGAAGTTGAGACAGCCAGATTCACTCTGCTTGGAGAAAGCCACTGTGACTCTCAGAAGAGAAAGCAGATTACTTCACCTGGTTATATTTGTAAGTCCACAAGTTCATTTGCTTTGTGCCAATCTATGTAACAACTCCGTCATCAAAGTCAAAATCAACAAATTTTTTCAACTCTTTTTAATTGGATCGATGGGCTAAGGTCAATTGTCTGAGGTTTAATAAGGCCAAGTGCTGGGTCCTGCACTTTGGTCACAACAACCCCATGCAATGCCACAGGCTTGGAGAGGAGTGGCTGACAGGCTGCCTGGCAGAGAAGGACCTGGGGGTGTTGGTTGACAGCTGGCTGAACGTGCATCTCTTTCTCTAAATGTTGCTGTCTGAACACGTTTACCATGTAAATAATTCAGCCTTATGCCTGAATACAGGAATATTGCAATCATAGCTTAACTGTAATGGAAGTATGTACTATTTTCCATGCATTATATCAGTTCACTATATCATTTGTATTAGTGATCATCTCAGTAGAAGCAAATCCTAACATACACTGGCTGTGTTCTCCCTCTGAGGTGTTAGGGCAGCTGAGTGCTGAGTTAGCTGTGACTTTTTGTGATCTTAATTATACAAACTGAATATTGCATTTGAGCAAGTTTCCCCCTCTTTTATACTCTCAGTTCCCTACGTTTCTCTGAAATCAGTGAAGTCAAAATATTTTTTATTGACAAAGGTATTCTGCACAGAATATTCGACTTCTGTGTTTAATCCTTGTATTTATAGAATATAGAAATAAGCATTCTTTCAAACTAGGTTGGCTAGTGAATGTATTTTATAATGCTCAATGAGTCTGATTACTGTTCCAAACTGCTTTACTCCAAGCTATGGTTTTCTACCAGACTACAAGAAGCAATGTTTTGTTACTCTAATTGCTACAGTTGGAAAATTGGCAGCTTTATTTCATTACAAAGTTGGTGAATTTCTAGGTTTTACATATGTATGAAAATCTTTCAGACAATCGTGTAAAAGGAGAATGCTTTAAAGGACTACAGCAGAGGGGGGGAATATGAGTCAGGGGTGTCAGAGGGCAGGACACTGCCTTCAGGCTGAATGGCAGATTTGGTGTGCCAGACTCTTGCTGGCAGCATTTCCCTGGCACCGTCTGCTCATTAGGGCTCTGCTTCTATAGCACAAACACAAGAAAAAGTTCAACCCTGTGAATGAACAAAGATAAACATACAATCATACTGAAGTGAAGCTTGCGTTTATGAGCTTTGGGAAATTTGGGATAATAAGGGAGAGAACTCCCATGTGTACAAAGGTATGGGAGAAGTTGTCCCAGAGACTTGTTTACCTTTTGCTTATTATTTGTATTACTTCTGAGTGCTTCAGATATTGCTGCTTGTTATCCACTCCACTGGCATTTCGTAGCTGTCTTACCAAGTGCTGCTAAAAAGAAAAGCTGAGATTTTTGGAAGTTACTGTGTGCCAGTGATTGAATTCCATAGCTCCAGGACTGCAGATACATAGAGCCTCACATATAAAAAGGGGAAAAAATCAAAGTTTTTTCTTCTTCTACAGTTGGCATTGCCCTATTCCTCAGGACAATAGACAAGAGGAACGAAGAAGTATTTCCATTTCCCCGCTTACAAAAGTGTACTGCCACTGGTGAACGCTTTGTCCAGCTCCGGAGCCCTCAACACAGGAAGGACATGGTCCCGATGGAGCGGGTCCAGAAGAGAGCCACAAAAATGACTAGGGGGCTGCAACACCTCTCCTACGAGGACAGGCTGAGGGAGCTGGGGTTGTTCAGGCTGGAGGAGAGGAGGATACACAGAGCCCTAATCGTGACCTTCCAGTACCCAAAGGGGGCCTACAAGAAAGCTGGAGAGGGCCCGTTTACAGTGAAAGGACGAAGGGCAATGTTTTTAAATTAGAGAAGAGTAGATTTCGATTGGATGTTAGGAAAAAGTTCCTTACCATGAGGGTAGCAGAACACTGGAAGAGGTCGCCCAGGGAGGTAGTTGAGACCCCATCCCTGGAGATATTCAAGGTGAGGCTTGACAAGGCTCTGAGCAACCTGACCTAGTCAAGGATGTCCCTGATCACTGCAGGGGGATGGACTAGATGACCTTTGGAGGTCTCTTCCAACCCAAACCATTGTATGATTCTATGATTCTATTGACATAGCCGTTGCTACCAGTTTAACAATTTTCCAGTGAGAACCGTAGGCAGAACAGTGATGTCCTTACACATATTAAAGATTTTTAATATAACAGGGATGCCTATCATTAATTAGCATATATTGAAGAATTAAAAAAACCCACAATGATGCTATTTTATTGCTTTAAAACATAAAAAGCTGTAAAATGGCAACTGCTTTTGCTGTGGTATAGTGTTTTCAGGAATACCAAGACCACTATACAAGGATTGGATGTTCCTGTACTTATGCTAACAGCATCTGTGTTTCAACATAACTACATTCAACACATTTCTGAACTTACAGGTGGCACAGTAATTTATATTAGGAAATGAAAAAAACTTGATAAATGCATTTCTGCAAAAATGCACTCAGAATCGACTTTATTTATAGCTCACACCTTTTTTTTGTTTG
Source organism: Todus mexicanus (assembly GCA_013389965.1). Lineage (NCBI taxonomy): Eukaryota > Metazoa > Chordata > Aves > Coraciiformes > Todidae > Todus > Todus mexicanus. Next base: position 10,613 of record WEIS01034442.1, read on the forward strand.
CTAAAAATGCATAGTCATTACATGTACAGTAGTCAGCATCCAAAAATGTACAAAGAGTAAATTTTCAAACCCTTCCAACAGAATCAACCAAAATTCACACTTTTTGTTCATTGCATGCACAGATCCTTAAATGCGATACCTCTTACTAAAGCGTGCTTGAATCTCTAACAGACAGAACTGACTCGCTATAAACTTTCTCCATACTATTAACCCCCAGCTACAACCACAAATCCTAAGGTGTTCACATGAAATAGTGAAGCCTAACTTCAGAATCCTCTACGTTCTAAGTATGGCCCAGGAACCAATTGCCCTGAAAACAGAAGTCTGCTGGTAGTGTTTCCTTACAGGAAACTTTGAAGTATAGCCTGTTTCCTTTGTCTTGGTCATTAATTTATTATTGAGGTCAGTGGAATGAAGCAGCATCTGTCAAAGCAAGTTGTGAAAATAATTGAACTTGATTCCACACCCAGCTCTAAGACACTAAAACCTCTTGAACGGGAGGTCTGTGTCTTCCAGTGCATGTGACACTTCCTCGGCTTCTTGCATTTCTTCTGAGAAGAGGGTAAAGTCTCAGCTGTAACTTGGGGGTCAGTTGTGTAGCCCTGATGTACAAGTGTCTAACAGAAGCTACGAATACACTCAGGGTGCATTTCAATTGGAGAGGCTTTGACTTAATGAACTGCTCAAATCCTTTGATGTTTTTGTTGCTGTAGGGGTTTTTTTTGTGATTTTGTTTCTTTTGTTGTTGGTTGGGTTTGTTTGTTTGTTGTATTTTTTTGTTTGGTTGGTTTTTGTGTCTCCACTACTGCTAAGAGTTAAAAAAGCTCTTAAAAACATTATCCTCTACTCAGTGGTGCTGTTTGTATCAGTCCTTCCAGGAGAAGGGCAAAGTAGCTGAGCCCGATGATTAGTCAGGGCTCCATGGCAGAGTACACATAGAAGATAAGAAGTTCCAAGTTCAGTTTTCGCTCAAGAATAGGATTGGCTCCATGTTGTTGGTTTTTCAGGAATGGGAGGCGAAAAGAGAAAGCTGTTTGTCTGATCAATAGAATTTTATGTTGCCAAATGATTATTTTAAACCTGTTGCCACATGCATATTTAAAAGAATCATTTATTTAAGGTCTTCTTACTCTGATAAGATGGAGCTTAAATGCTGAACTTCCCAATGGCAATTGATCATAGTCTTACAGACAATGGAAAATCTTGCTCCATTGTTTCACAGTAACTGGAATACAATCCATGGCTAAATTAATGAGGTCTCATGTCAGCATTACAATGCCCCTCGCTACAAGTCAACACTGACTGAGAATTTCTGAAGAGTATTTAATTCATGTATGTCTTCTCTTTACTCCTGACCCTTTAGGATTTAGTCAGCCTATTTACTACAGCTTAAGTCTTGATTGCCCACCCTGCCTGAAGCCAGTGTAAATTTTGCCATCAGCTCCAAAGGTCACAGGATGTGAACCTTCTAGTAGTATGACAATGGTGAGGGTTTGTCCCCCAGAGTTCGCGATCTAGAAAAGTTCATGTTCCTCTCCTTATGAGATGAGTGGCTACAGAAAAATATAACATCCGCTGTGCTGGCGTTCAGAAATACTTCTTCTTAGCACCTTGGAGGGGCTTTGCATTTTTAAGTGCTTTACAAACATTAGCTAGTTCTCGGAGCAACCCTGCGAGGTAGGTAAGGTGTATTCTCCCCATCTTACAGATGTGGAAACACATGCAGAGGGTCAAATTCAACCCTGGTACAATTCCAGTGGTTTACAGGAATTAAATTCATTCAAAATGAACAGAGTTTAAACAACTTGCCCTACATTACGGAATAGGTAGTGGCAATGCAGGGACAACAACCCAGGAGTACCTGACTCCTCAGCTTGCTACCAGCCAGTTGGTCATTTTTATTCTCATAGACAATGAAAACCAGTATAATCTGGGCAATTACTACAGGTATGATTTGCTTCTGTAAGGCATGTGGATGGTAATCAACTGAGTTAAGTGCAATAATACTTTATGAATGTGCTTCCTCAGAGAATTTACTTAAACATGAACTAAAACTTTCATACTGTCATTTTCTGCAGGTGCACTGTTGACAAAAATCCAACAGAGTAGCTGGATTCAGCAAATAAATAAGCACAACACTTGGACAACTAAGCAAAACTATAATTTTCGCAAAAAACCAATGTGTTTCTATTTTTAACTGCTAAATTTCTACAAGTGCAGCATGCAGATGAAACCTTTCCCTTTGTTTCCGACTGCAGGCTCCAGTCTTGCTAATGAAGTAGCTCGGAGCTGCACAGATATCCTGGATGGTGACATTCAAATGAACGCACTGTAGAAGAAGAAACATTGTACCATCACAGAATATGGGATCGTTACTACAGACCAGGTATATCAATCATATACGAAGATGAGCTTGAAGCTCACAGGTTACTTGGAAGTGCTCAGAAGGTAGCCTTATTGAATATATGCCAATGTGTAGACTGAAGTTCTAGGCACATGCTGATTGCAAAGGTCCATGCCGCCAACACTCTGGGAACTGGCCCCATCAACAATCAGTTCACGTTGGCACAGGTATGTCAGTCTGAAGATCAGCGTTGCCCAAAGACAGAAAGACACGTGGGCATTTTCAGGTCATTCCCTCGTGCTCCAGTCCTCACCTTGTCCCCCATCCCCACAGATTCTACCACAGAAGGCCTGAAAAGCCTTTTGTGGTTTTAAAGATGAGCTGTGGAGTCCACAGTGTAGACCTTAGGGCAGGTACACGGGCAATAAAAACATTACGACAGGTACTTATGCAAAACGGTTTGTTTTCTAGGATATCCTTACGCATCTAATCCGCAGGTTAGATCTGTCTACTCTGGACATGCTTAAAGATGTTCACCCAACGTGTGCTTTCACACCAAGAAGAGATGCTGCTCCCTTACAAGCCACACAAATGCTGGCATTCACTTCTACACAAGCAAATTCAAGCAGTATAATTATGGCTATCTTGTTCCACTTTTAACTGCTTTAACTCAGCTTTCTTCTGTCCGTATTTTTGGAGACTGTCTAGCAGACGTGGCAAATGGAGCAATTAGCTACACACATGTCCTTAACTGAATAACGCAGGCATTTCCCTAGATATTCTCCACACTTCTTGTAACTTGTTGATTTGTAGTCACATTTTAAACAGACAAACGAACAAACATGCATAAATTAGAACTCTTAAAATCTAATCCCATCTCCCTGTACCCACCCATTCACTCCTGATTCATCCAGCCTGCTTACAGTGGCTTGCAGAGCAGTACTTGCAACCAGCATTTACAAGTAATTCCACAAAGTGCTCAGGCCCATACACGTGCCTCAACGTTTCGCCAATAGAAACATTTAAATGAAGCTAATATTCTTAATATTAGAGCCAGGTACCAAATCTGCAGCATGACTGGGGCTCGCAGGCAACTCTTTTAACTGCAGCAAGAGTCCAGTAAAATTGCAGTTGCTTCCAATCCAACCTTTATACTGTTATCGTTGAGATATATATAGCTGACCCTGCGTAGCCTAACTGCAAGTATCAAATGTATTTTTACATGTTAGCAACAGCCTTTTTTGACATTGCCTCTTGAGATGTCCTCTACATTGTGAATGACAGGCACAAACGTAATTCATTATATAGTACGCTTGAAAAGCCTTTTTTTACATTTAGCTTTCGCTGCTGCTTGGTTTTGAGCTGTCTTCTAGCACTGAGATTTGCTGTCCCTGCCCTTTTCGATTTCTTTCTTAGTTTTTAATTGCTGGTTGGACATGCTAGTGGCATCTCTCAGGCAAATCCATTCTAAAGAATTCGTTTTGAAACTTGGATGAGTCATTGTGCCTCTATTATTTTAACTTGAATACAGCGCATATCAAAGATTTTAGCCTCTTTTTGCGGTTTGTAGAAATTTATAGGATGACATTTTTGCAGGTCTTGATCCATTTGCTTTCTATTGTGAGTTTCCAGGTGGGTTTTTTTCACGCTATAAAGCACATTTCAAAGAATAACAGTGTTGTTAAACAGCCTCCTCTCCCAGTGCCCTTGATCATTTTCTGATTTACTGGCAGCTGAATAAAGCAGCGCCATATTTATGGCAAAAGTTAATGAAAATATGTAAAATTAAAACTACTTGGGGTAGTTTTAATTTTATTTTAATACAGGTTGGCAAACGAAAACATAATACAGCCAGCCACACAGGACTATGCTGATTTTTACGGCCCATCGGTGATAATTCAAGAGGCCACAGTTCAGGAACTGCTGTTTCAGAAAATTCTAGCCAATCTCTTTAAGAGACCACATGTCACCCTACCACAAATTATATACTAGCAGAATTGTAGCTGGAAAAGACTACTTGTTTTTCTTAGGTCACTCTCGTAATTCACTGAGAATCTAAAAGATCCAAACCATTATAGTTAAAATGGGTTGAGATAAAAGGTAAAATGAGGTGGGTGTAATTTTCTTTTAGCTTATGCCCTTTCACGGGGAAATTTTCACAAAGCTGACATTGCTACAGGACATATCAATTATTGGTTTCTGCGATGATTCTGACCCACATTAAGGATTCAACCTCTTCATCTATAGCCCTTCCTTGTTATAAACAAAAGGGGGCTTTGTCTTACAGAAAACTATGGGACTGGACTCAAAACATTTTCTTGGGGTTCCAGTTGTCGTGTCCATGAAAATGGAAAAGAAGCAAGCAAAAATGTATTTCCACTATAGGGGCAAAGAGGCCGAGTTAAAGAGCCAATACACTACTGTGCAGTACACCAGCATCTCCTAGGGAAGTACTACCCTTCTCTTTGAAAATGGGGTATACAAGTATTTCCTCATCCGAACTTCAAGTTGTAATTCCCTTGTGTGATATTATTGCTTCCTTGTTACTTGTTCTGTCAGACAGAGTCAAAACGTACCTGTTAAACCAGGACAAGAGAATAAATTCAATCGATAGCTGTTTATTCTGTGAGAAGGAGAATACCTGGGTTCCTGTAAAAAGATACTGCTGTGGAAAATATCTCCTAACTCTTGTCTTTGATCTCCCCCAAAGCTTCTGCAAGAGGACTTCAACTCAGATGCAGCCACAACTAATCAAAATAGGAAAAGGTGGGGAATGATGAGAAAGTGTCAGTATCCAGTACTTGTAGAGCCAGATTTTAGGTCCTGAACTCAGAATCAGCAGTACCTCATTCTGTAACTAATTCTAGAATGGTAAATCTGACAGAGTGCTCTAACTAACGAGCAGAAGAAACCCATTCCGTGTAATTCTTTAAAAGATCCAGAATGAGACCTCATGCATCAGTTACTCTCTTTAGTCACAGAACTCCCACTGAGCTTGGCACAGGCTTGTAGGAAGTCTGGAATCTGATTTTCATTCTAAAGGGGCGATTTGGGGGTGATTTACCAGGGAAGATAAAGGAGCCCCTTTGCAGCCTCCTTAACACAACAGATGTTCCTGATGTGCTGGGGGAAGTGCTATGCCATTATGCAGCACCTTCTTGTCCCCCTGTCCCCACTCCAAACTCCATTGACCCCTTTCTAGTTCAGTTATTTTACATATCCCTCTAACTTAGGTTAGTATCCAAATGGCTACACCAACCACTCACTGCCTGTCCAATTAAAGTCTCTCCATCATCTGGTAATTCGGTAATAATTCACAGCTGGTTTTCCTCTCTGTGTTAAATCTACTGCTCCCTGGCTGAAAAGGCTGCAAGACTTTAGAAAATATAGGTAGCTATTGATTTGCTTGCATTTTAAAATCCAGTACGTGGCTGCAAAGGCTTGTTATAGTATCACAGAGGATAAATATCAGTGCGTAATCTGCTAGGAAATTTCACAAAGGAGTTGATTAGAAGTCTGAGTAATCACTGAACAAGTGTCTTCAGGTGCATATATATATACATATATATGTAGCTAATAAATATATAGCTAGATATATAATATATATGTATATACAGAGCTAGTTTAAATTTAATAGTTATGAAATTAGTAAGTGGCATTCACAGTTCATGCATTCTTCCTAGTAGCAGAGCCAAATTGTTTCAGTTTACACTTTAAGCAGCAACATACCAGTAAGCGTTTGCTTCCCCTGGTAACCTAGTAGTTTAAAACGCACAAGCAGTTCCACCACGGTCGTTTTCTCTGTCAACTCCCTGCAAAAGGAACCTGGCTCTTCCACAGGTGCATTTCCCCCAGGGTTTCACAGCATCTTCAGGACATGGTAGGGCCGGACTGAGGGTTTACAGTCTGAAGGTCGTCAGCCTGAGGGTCTTCAACCTAAGGGTCACTGGTATGGTGGTTGCCATCCTGAGGGTTGTCAGCTCAGCTAGTCCTGCTTGCAGAGGTCTGCAACATTGAGGAACTTCCTGACAACCATGGCCAGGCAGAGGGTCAGAAGCAGCATGTACCCCACGGTGCCCAGGTAGGTGGGGGCGGCCAGGGGTGCCTTGAGAAACTTGGCCAGCCCGTCCTCCACATAGTGCACCTGGTCATAGATGCTGAGGAAGGTGAAGATGTGGAAAAGCTGGTGGCTGTGCCCCACAATGTCAAAAAGCCCCGGCTGGATACGCTCAGGGATTTTGCTGACGTTGAAGAAAGCGGCCACCAGCAGCCAGCAGTAGCGCCGGTAGAAGTAGACGAAGAGCGTGGGGTTGCGGGTGCGGAGGTCGAAGATGAGGCTCTCCAGCATGATGGGGCAGGCCATGCTCAGCGGCATGGCGAAGACGAAGGTGCGCACGGCGAAAGGGTAGGCGCAGCAGGCGGCGCGGCTCCGGCAGCAGGCAGCCGTGCAGCCCACGGCCAGCGCCAGCGCCACGGGCAGCACCAAGGCGCGGTAGGCCGCGATGGGCAGGCTGCAGTCCAGCTGCCAGCCCAGCCTTTGCTGCACGTAGTGGCTCAGGGCGCCGGTGTCCAGCAGGCTCAGCCCTGGCAGCAGGTAGTAGGAGTAGGCCACGGTGCTGGCAAAGCCGTAATAGCTGATGGAGGCATAGTCCAGGTAGAAGAAGGTGGCGCGGAGGCGCGGGGAGAGGCAGCTGAAGAGGTGGGCCGTGCAGCTCATGGCGAAGGTGAGGAGCACCCCCGAGGCGTAGCACCAGAGGGGCAGCAGGGCCGGGTGGTGGAAGGGCACGTCCCCGGCTCCCCGCAGCAGCAGCAGCCGCCCGAAGCGGCTGAGGAAGAGCAGCAGGGGGATGAAGTGAGTCCAGAAGTTGAGGGTCTCGTTGGTGGGCTGCAGCACCGAGGCCAGGCACTCCTGCGCCGAGCAGTGCAGCCGCCGGTAGCCCGAGAGGATGAAGCACTCCACGAAGTCCTCGGGCACCTCATCCCAGCGCAGCAGGGCGGCGGGGCGAGGAGGCGCCACCGGCTCTTCTTTCTCCCCCTCGCCCGCCGGCATTGCTATTGCTCCTATTGCTCCTATCGCTATTGCTGCTGCTGCTGCTGCTGCCGCCGCCCCTACCGGCTCCGGGCCCCGCCGCCGCCGCCCCCGGTCTGCCGCCCGGCAGAGGTAGAGCTGCTGCTCCCGAAGCCTCCGGAGGAGAATCCGCGGTGGTTCTGCTCTTCCCCTCCTCCTCCTCCGCCGCCCCCGGCAGCATCACTCCCTCACTCACTCGCTCATTGCAGCACCGGCCCCGCCGCGGCTCCTCCCGCTCCGGGAACTGGAAACCGGCGGCGCATCCAGAGCCCGGGGAGCTCGGGGAGAGCCGCCCCTGCCCGGCCGCCCCCGCCTGGGTTGGGTTTCCCGGCCACCCGAGCTGCTGTTAATGATTGATGCGGCTGCAGCGCCGAGGGGGCCGGGCTCGGAAGAGCCGCCCCCTGCTCGGCTCCGTCGGGAGCTCTCCCGGGACACGGGGCGCTTGGTGCCGGACCCTTCCTCACGGTGGCACTTGGGGGTCACAGGGACAAAGGCGGCATCAGCAGGGGCTGCCCGTGGGGTTCCTCCTGCTGCTGCTGCTGCTGCTGCTGCTGCCCAGCCCCGAGCCGCGGCTGCGCCAGCCCCAGGAAGGGGAGGGGGATCCCCAGCAGCAGGGGCAGAGCTGGGGAATAGCCCCAGCCGGGGGACATCTGGCAGCTGCCTGGGTGGATTTCTGCCGCGGGTGGTTCAGTGAGGCCGCCTGAGAGCTGAGAGCGGCGTTGCTTTGGTGGCATCTGGTGCACTGGATGCAGCCGTTCTTGTCAGGCTGCAGTGTAGGTCACCCTGACACGCCTGGCACCCACCTTGCCTCCGTGCTCCGAGCAGGCGAGACTCCCCAAGGGGCTGACAGCAGCTCCTCCGTGCTCATCCTTAGACAAATCCTGCATTTACCGGCGGTGCGGTTATGCAAGCAGCGCAGTTACATAATGGGAATATAAAAAGAGGGGGAAAGAACTGTACTTTAATGTGTCTGAGGTAAATAGTTGGTAGTGTGGAAAGGTAAGTAACTGTTGGAGGAGTCACGCTAAGAGATTGCTGTTTTGATGCGTTTCCTCTTTGTTTTCACATAGGCTTAAACATCTCATAGTTCTGTGCCTTCAACTCTATGTATTACATGGTGATATTCATATATATATATGCATGGTCATACGGTATGAACCAAGGTCCGGTGTAATTAGGACGTTCTGATCTTTATAAAATCTTGCATTCAATAATGAATCTTGATAACGTGAAAAAAATCTTCTGAACAAGGAGGTTCAGAAACAGGTTTTTAAAAAACTGGTACAAAAAAGGTAGTAAAAATGCGTTGCTGAAACTGATTTTCAATGCGTTTTTCATGCCAGTAAAAATACTGGGTTTATGGAACTGTCGAAAGTGGGGCAGACTGGTGACACTTTATAATCTTTACAAAAATTACGCGGGAGTCCTGCTAGGAAAATAAATATAATTGAATAATGCTGAAAAGCCAAGGGAAGGAATAAAATACTAAACTAAGAGGCTTATATTTTCGATAATGGGCCTAATGTGCTCTGATGTCTGTGCATTTTAGAGGGGGTGTATGGACATACCAACCAGACACTCCTCAAGGAGCGACTGCCAGAGGGCTCTGCGTAACCTGCCTGCAGGGAGCCTCGGCTACACCAGGAGTGAGAAGGGCCCCATTTCCCATGGGCTCTGCAGAGTGTTCCTTTCGGGAAAGGAAAGCCTCTTGGGGATTGATGAAAAGTGCTCAGCCTCTGGTAGAGGTCAGGCTTCTTCGAAGGCTGCTCTCTCTGTACTAGAGAGGCCACCCTAAAAAGATAGGCCAGATGCTGGACTGTTTGCTGCATCACTCTAGATGCACCTTGTGGTAAGGGGATTGTTAGCTAGAAGATATGACTCTCTCCTGACCTGCTCCCATCACCCCACTCATGCTGGTGCTCCCGGTAGAGCTGTGGTGATCATTTCTTCTAGTCCCTAAGTGATACAGTGGTGAGTGCCATCGAAAGGCCCTAGGTAAGAGGATCGAAGTGACTGTGATCTTCAGCCTTCCTTGCCAAGGTTAGGTAAGGAGAGGTGGTTGACTGGGAGCAATCTGGTTTTAGATCTGCTCTAAAGAGCCTGTTGGAAAGCCACCAGCAGCTGTTACAACAGATGGTGTCTAACGAACAGCATTCACTGCTGATTGGGAACTGCTGGCCTTGCAGCAGCAGTAGAGCTTGCTCAACACGTTCTGACTTTCCTACAACCTCCAGACTTTCAGGGATGTAGGAGGTGTTCAACCCCCTTGCCTCAGGGAGTGCTGGAGTATTGTCTGGCTCTCTGGGAGAGACACTGATTGGGTTTGTGTTTTTATTGGGAGGGTTCCAGGCTGGCAGGAGCAGGTCAGGTTTGCTTGTGGTTCAAGACTGACACCATTCCAGTGGCCTCTGGACTGTCTGGGTGTTGGTGGAGATAAGCACTAATGCTGCAGAAAAGATAAGTGTCTGGAAACTTCTCCCCTCTATTGATGTCTTCCCATAATATTTGAAGATGTCTTAAAATAATATTTAGGGGGATGGGGGCTTTTTGCAGAGCCAAGAGTCACTTGAAAGACTTCTACATAGCAACTCTTCTGAAGAAAACACAAGCCCATGGTAGCAATCTAGTTTTGTTTCCTTTGTCCCTGGTGGGGATCTCTTAACACTGTGCTAGAGAGAAATACGAGCAGTGTAAAATAAATACACATTTTCTTTTCTCTGCCTCTGTGTGAGGGTCCAGCTTTGACTTGTCCCAAGTGCTCTGCTCATGGCACTCATGCATGATCTGGGTCTGACTGGCAAGTGTCAGGGAGATCTCAGTTTCTGAAGATCACAGATCACATCATTGCCAAGTGACAATAACGTAGCTTTAGCAGCCACATTAATGAAACTCATTACTAATGATCTGGTTCTTTTCCTTTTTTCCAAGGCTGCCTCCCCATAGGGGAAAATGGTCTTTGAGGACACGCTGGGCTTTCATAAAGACAACCGCATACATCTTACATTGAGTTGATTATTCTGTTGCCAAGCCAGCTGTAGAGTAGTGGACTGGGAACCTTACAATTTAAAGCACTTAAAACCTCAAAATATCTTCTTATTCATATGTAGTCCATCGAGGTTAGTATTACATGACTATTATGTGGTAGGCAAAGGAAAATCAGGGCATTTGGAGGTCACAGAGAGGAGTCCACGTAATGTAATGCATGAACAGGCCTCTGCATTTCTCTAACCAGTTTATATTTAGAAGGGCATGATCAGAATATAGCAGGGTTTCTTCTAGAATGGGTAGAGTTTTCTCTACGATTTCTCTCCAAATAACCTTCTCCCCAAATAATTCTTTTTCAGACTGGATACACAGGAATATTTGCATCATTTTCTCCCTCTTAAGTATTTAATTAGGAACAATTAGACTTTATAAACATAATTCCTTAATAGACAAAGAAAAGTGAAAGTGAGATTTGTATTTTACAGCCTCAGTTGGTGGTGAGAAAAGCTAGATATGGTAAAGGGAACAACCGTCACCATCATGGTTGTATAGCAATGTTTTAACCTCTTTCACCAGGAACTTCTAATTTTTTGTCCTCTGTAGTTTTATTGCTGTTTTTTAAAGCATAAAGAGCACAAACTCAAAAATATTCAACCTGAAAATAATCAGAAATAATCAGAAAAAGCTCAAAACACAGCAAACTGGGAAAAGAACACATTTTAAGAAAATGTCTCCCAATGGTTGTCATCTTTTTTTAAGTTCTTTGTTTTGAAAGATTAGGGGTAGAACTTGTGTTTTTCCGTACAGCAACAAATCTGAGCAAATTAGTTTCACTGTGATGAAGAACAGCACATTGGGTGTATGCATATTTCATGTGTGTTTTCCATTGTCCTACCTACCAGGGTCTCACAGCAAGAGCAAAGTACAACTTACCCTTTGCAAGGGTTGCAGGACTGAAACTTGACTTACAAAGTGCATGGCTAACAGATTGTTTCGTTAGTAAGTGCTGAGTGAGAATGTTTTCCAGAACACAAATTGTTACTCCATGATAGTAAGTTGAAAGAAGGAGCTCTTGTGTTGCACTCATCTTGAACTTCCATGTTTTTAAAAACATAGCTGATAAATTTGCACATTCAGATTCCTGCCATGCAGGCTAATTCCCTCTGACAAGATGCTTCAGGAGAACTTTTGGAATTAAGCCTTAATTTAATACTTGCACTAAGGCCTGGAAAATATACTGCAAATTACTGACCTTTCTTAGCCAGACAGTACAAATCAGATGTTGCTCCTGTGACTGGTTTCCATCATGGGCCTCACCACTTGAGGAGTCCCAGGGGGATGTGTCCCAGGAGAGTAGCAGGATCTTAGAAGGGAAAGCGGCTGCCAGATGGCAGGATTAGAGCAGGGCTTGCAGCTGAGGGAAGGTAGGGCACCAGCACGGAGAGATGGAGCAACAGAGAGACACTCTAGCCACGAGGCAGAGAGCAGACAGAGCAGTAGCAACAACTCCGGGCTGCTGGGAACCTTGGAGCCAAATTGCCCTTTCCCAGCCACCCTCTCTGGCTTTTTATTTTGTTATTCTGGGCACCCCAGCTAAAGCATTTCAATTCAGCTCAGGCTATCTGTGCTCCAGCTGTGAGGGCTGCCTGCCTCTCATTGCTGCCCTGCTCTCCTGCGCTGCATACCCATAGCTTCCTAGCAACACTTGAGTGGGAGCATGCATCTACCTATTTTCAGAATCCTTGCCTAGCGGTTTTCAGTCGCAGAGGTGGGAGGGGATGGAGGGTGGAATAAGGGAAAAGAAGCTGGAAGACTGCTGTCTAAGCAATGGGGAAACAGCGCACGCAGCCTGTAGCTTTAGGGATCCGTGAGCCGCTACTGAGAGCATGCAATGAGTCAGAGCATTACAAACCTGTACACCCAGCAGCTACGCTTCTGTCTTACTCTTGTTCTGCACACCTCATGCCCTCAAACATGCTTCCTTTGCTACAGAGCAGGGAACTTCTGCAGTACTTTAAATCCTTCCTCTCCCCTCACGCCTACCTTCGCAAAAGGATTGCAGCAATTCATCTGTGCCCTGGCCTGAGCTGAGAGAAATGAGAAATCTCTGAAACCGAGTGAAAAAAACAGCCAGAAAGACAAGGGTAATACACTGCAGCATGTGGTTTGTTTAATGTAGCTTAGTGTTAATTATTTACGATAGTTCATTACTTTCCCTAGTATATTGCCTAATGATATCTGCCATTGTAACAACAGTTAATAAATGACTCCCAGGTCTGCATGCAACCAGACCTACTGCATTATGAAAAATGTATATTTTCTTTTTAATATTATTAGTCCACTCTTTCCAGCATTAGTTCTCAACAGACTTCTGCATCTTGCTGCTTCCTTTTCCTCCCTCTCTCCTCCTTCCCCTTCCTCTCCCATTAAGTCCAAGACACTGATGTGTTGTCATTCACTAACTGTACATGAATGCTACTATACCATTGCAATGTGTTATAAATAGCACATTCAGCAGTACAGTTCATTCTGAAAAATTATCTTTAGAGATGACCTTTGAAACTCTTAACCGTATGTTTCCTGTTTTTCACAGCATGCCCTGGATCACGATGCTCTTAATTTGGTTTATTAATTACAAAAGATCATAGAGGCTGAGCAAAAAGCAGAGGATTTAAACAATGAGGTGGATAATTAAAAAGGATTAATGAGGTGGGTTAAATAAAAAGATTGAGGCCAAACGGAGCACAAATTTTCTAAACAACAGTGGCCCGAGAACTCGAGCATCCAAGTGTACGTTCCTCTTTCGAGCTCAATATTTATTTCTTATACTGGTGTCAGTCTTTCTTTCAGACCGGGCTTATTGATGCAGCCCCAGGAGAGCTGAGTAGCACCTAGTGTCTCCTCTAAGTGCCCCTTTTATCTATCCAGTACAAGTTCCCCAGCTGTTTTTGCTTCCAACTCATTGCTGTACCTATTTCCAATACTAGGTTAACAAAATCCTAATGCAAGTCACGGATGACACTAATCCTGTGCCTCTGTAAACTGATGAAGTGGTGCTTGAGAAAACATTGAGAAAGATGGGGGAAGAGAATGACTTGATTTGGATTCTGAAACAGTAATATCCTGCCTAATCAACCTCTAAAACTCCTCAGCCAACACCATTCCTTCCTATGGAAGGGCTCCTCTATGGGCAAGTTTGGAGCTCAAAAGAATCCTAAAAAGACTGGTGAAATCATCCCCAAATCCTGCTGTCAGGAGGTGGGGTTTATTTCTTGCTTCTTCCTTCCAAGCCTGCAGTGATTTCACTTCAAAGTTGTGCAAAGCCTCAGGGTGCCCACAGAAAGCTGTGCAGGTGTTTGCAGAAATGGGGAGCTTCGGAGTGGAATGGTGAGATCCTGGGTGCTAAGGTAGTGTCAGCTGTAGGTACAGTAAGCGCTTATGGTTGTAATTGCTTATTGCTGAAGGGAGTTCAGTAAACATCTGATGTCTTTTAATCCTTAGCTACCAATCCATTACCAGAAAAATTTTGCACATTATTTTGCAAATGGTGGAAGGAGGCCTGAAAGGGAGGGAGAAATGCATGGTTTCTGCCATGTCCCTTCTCTGTCCGCCTCACTTTTTTTCTTAGTTGCAGCAGCACTGTCTGGTCAACCACTGATTTGATTGTAGTGTAAACTAACAGTGCATGTGGCCGTGGTCATTCTGCAGCCCACTGCTCTCCCTGGGAAGCTGCTCTTCACAGGAGGTACAAGAAATGGTCATCGTTTTTACTTCTGTCTGCACTGATGGCCTTGCATATTTATGTATGTTCTCCAGTTGAGCGAGATTTTGTTCCTTGTCTCCAGTTCCTCAGTGTTCATTTTTGCAACACCGAAGTGTTATTTCCACTCAGTCCTGTTATGATCTACGTGACGGTCAGCATTGGCACCTGTACTATGACAGTTGCCGTGAAAGGACTCACAGCTAAAACTTGACCCTGGAGATACCTAGGGCGAATTTTATATAAGTTGTTTGGAAATTTCGTATCGGCTGAAAACTTTGTATAAGTTGTTTAAGCGCCTCAGATGGGCTGTAAACCTTGTAGTACCCAACCAATGGGGAAAGAAAGGTGGGAACCTGTGGATGGGAATAGGGGATAAAAAGGTGAATTTTGTATCCATCAGGTGTGCCCTATTATATGGGACACCTGCTCTTGCAAGAACGTGCAATAAATGTGCTTCACTGTATGTCTAACCTAAGTCCTTTGTGAAGGATTTATTTGCTTGGTTTTTCACTCAGAGAACACCAGGATATCGGGGGGACACCAAGTTATGGAGGGACACCAGGTTCTGGGGAGGCATCAGGTTATGGGGAACAGCAAGATATGGGGGGATATCAGGTGTTGAGGGGACACCAGGTTTTAGGGAACATTAGGTTCTGGGAGGACATCAAGTTATGGAGGGACAGCAGGTTCTGGAGAGACATCAGGTTATGGGAGGACATCGAGTTATGGAGGCACACCAGGTTCTGGGGGCAAATCACGGTGCGGGGGCTCCGCCTGGCTGAGGCGAGGCCGCGGGGCCAGGCCCCGCCTCACGGAGGCGGTTTGAAGGCCCATCGGTTGCTCGGGCATCGGCTTCCCGCCCTCCGCTCGCGAGCTCGGCGCTCGCTTCCTCCCCGCCAGGGCTGAGCGAGAGGCGAGGCAAGATGGCGGACAAGGCGCCCAGCGGCTCGCAGAAAGCCAGCGGGAAGGTGAGGCCGCTCCGCCGGGCCCGTTCCGCTGCCGGGGGGCACGGCCGCCGCCAGCCGGCGCCGCAAGTGGCGGGGAGGGGCGAGGCGCGGCCTGCTGCGGCGCGGCTCTGCGCCNTACAGGTTCGGGTCGTCCTTGTTTTCTTTTTTTTTTTAACCGGCGCATCCCACGGTTGGTTAATGCCCGAGTGTTATCCGTGTTTGATTTCGCATGTGCTGGGAGTCGTGATCTTCCCCCCTCCATGGGCTGAAGCTTGCGTGGAATTAGTTTCCAACTTGCGTGCGTGAAGGGAAGAACGATGATTTGAGGTTGAATCTTTTTTGGTTTGCGGTGATATTACGGGTTTCGCAAAATCACCGTGGCGTTCCCGCGCTTTTTACTGTAGCCACTCTAGTTCCTGTAACTACTGTTTACTCGGTTTGTAGAGCAGAAGCCCGGGTAGTGTAGGAGTCCTGGCAGACTGGTCCAGAGCTGGGCGCTGAAACCAGCGCCTGGCTGGCTGCAGGCAGTAACGGCACAGAGCTGGTTGCTCGCTGAGCATCCCCACCTGCCAAGGGAGTAGAGGGGAAGATGTTTTCTGGGGGATGATGCACTGGCAGTTTGAGGATTACTGACACTCCCTTTCACTCAGCTTTCTTGCAGGTTTTAGGCCAGAACTGTATGAATTTTCCCTTCTTTGATGTCTGCTTGTTACTTATTTTATATTTTTTTTGTCTGAGTGTGTATATCAATCCAAGGAGCAGGCAAATTTTAGCTCAAGAATTTCCAGTGTTATATAGATTAATGTTTTTTTTACCCATTTTTGTGTTCAGCTAAACAAGGATTTATTTTTATTTTTGTATTTTCCTGCTAGGAAACTGTCTGAAATGTAGTTATCCACAGCCTTTGCATGTTTACTCAGTTGGTCTTATTAGAGTAGGGGAGTTTTATTTTTGTTTCCCTTTTATGGTCTGTTCCAAATATTGCCAGGAAACATTTTTTGGGGGATCTTGCTTGGAAGTGCAATTAAGAACTGCATAGAAAACTTTAGTAGGTCCTAATTTATGGAAAAATTGCTGTCAGGTAGTAGGATGTTTTGGGATTTCAAGTATAATTAGACATAGAATAATAATTTAGTTCTTAATTACTGCAGCCGATAGCATGACACACTAAACAAACCCAGGGGTGAGCCCTTTATTTTCACACATTGTAGAGTTTTTTTGGTTTATCATTTGCTATTTCTGTACCGATGATACTCTTTTTTTCAGTCTACAGTAACAATTAATTCATGGGGATTGTTTCTTATCCTAGATCTCAGTTTTGCAGTGGTATGGGCAGACATTTAACTGTTCATAATAAGTCATCCATCCTGTTGAAGCCAGTGGGACTAGCAGAGAGTGTAAAGTCAAGCACATGGGCTAAGCTGTCAAGGAGGTCCTGTATCTTGTCCCCTCAACCCTCAATTTCCCGTTACTCTAGACATAAATGCTGTGTTTTCAGTAGTCTTTTCCCCATTCTTGACCTTTTTGTATTTTTTCAATATTATTTTATGTGCCACAGAAAATACTGATAGGATGTACTTAGGTACATGAGAATCTTTTTGTTCAAAAACGAAATAAAATTAGACATGCCTAGCTCTTGGGAATTGTTTCCTTCAACCACAACTTTCTTTGGGGTGACAAAGGGCCTTTTATTGGTCATTTCATAAATGCTTGTGATACCTATATCCATAGAGACACTTTTCAGATGTCTGCAGAAAAAAACCATGACATAATGTTAATATTCTTACTTTTTGCAATTAGCTTATTCACCCAAGGATAAAAATGTGTATTTTTAGTTGACCCTGTATGAAAATGTTTATGGTTTAATAATCTAGGCAAATAACTACTTTGCTCAGTTTCTTAATTATTTTTAATTTTTAACTCATTTTAAGATCTATTTACATATTGAAATGGACATTCCAGGCCTCATTTCTTCTGATGCTTTGTATTTGCAAGTTGTAAGAATGATTGTGCTTGTAAAGCAAATATGTCTCGGGCTTCCTAGGATATGTTCCCACTCCAGTTTCAAGGTGTGCCTTTGCTGGCTTCTAGCCTACCTCATGGGAAGACACAGTGACATTTGCTGCGTTCTGTGAAGAGCTGTGGCCTACTAGTTGAAGGCTGTAACACTTTCCAGTAAGATATGGTTTCTCTCCTTCAGAATAGGCGCTGGTTGTTCTTCACTCTCCCTGTCCAAGCATATGTGTTTTCTGATGTAAAATGAAGCTTGTTTCAGTCAGGTATTATCTGTTTGATTTCACAGAATCACAGAATGTTTGGGATTAGAAGGGACCTCGAAAGATCGTGTAGTCCAACCCCCCTGCCAGAGCAGGATCATCTAGATGAGGTCCCACAGGAACGTGTCCAGGTGCATTTTGAAAGTCTCCAGAGAAGGAGACTCCACAACCCCCCTGGGCAGCCTGGGCCAGGCTCTGGCACCCTCACTGCAAACAAGTTCTTCCTAATATTAAAATATTCCTAATATTTGCTATTTGAAAACCATCACTGCAGATGGGACAGGTCCAGGACCACGCACTGCCTGTGTCACTGTGACAGTAGCTACGTTTTGTGATGCTGTCGACTTCTAAATAAGTTTGAGAATCTCCAATGAGAAATGTATTGCGAAAGCGTCATCTATTCCTTGTGACTTTGAGAAAGGATAGCAAGATAGTTGCTTGAGACTTCCAGAAATCTAAGTAGGAAAGAAGGACAAAGTTAAGTTCCTTAACTTTGCTTTTTATTGTTTTACTCAATGGCATTAGTATTAATAAACAAACAAGCTGGCTTATGTAACACAGCATATTTTTTAAGTCTTTGTGAAATAAAGTGGTTGTTTAATTTGGAGAAACTATGAAGAGCTTGATCTGTGGGCACTTGCACTACAGGCAGGAAGGAAGATTTGGGAGAGCGGTTGTCTCTACTCTGTTTTCTTAGGAAGCTACTGTGAAGCTGGAAGAAAATTTAAATATCAGAATCTGCGAGAGGGTTCTCTGCTTTGGTGTTTCAATAGGAATTTGCCATAAACATCATTTCTATGGTCCTTTGAAGGTTTTATAGTATTTATTTATTTTTCTTTTGTAGGTTGAGTAAAGTTGGCTAGACTTGGTGACGGAGCTTTGAGCAACCTAAGCTTTAAGAATGTGGATTGACAAGGCTGTATTTTAGTAGAATGCCATTGAAGTAGCAATGCAGGCTGCTGAAGTTAGGTTGACACAGCTTGAAGGATCTGTGCGGTGAAAGTGATTGAGAAAGTGATGCAGCTGGGAAATAGAATCATAGAATCTTTGAGGTTGGAAAAGACACTTGGGATCATTGAGTCCAACCATCAACCCTACTCTGCAAGGAAAAAGAAAATGATCGGTTTCCTGGAGAATGGTGGAGGCAGTGAATTGGGAATAAGAGGACATTTGTAGGCTGTGCACACTGGTCGTGACTGAAAGATGGACTCATTGCATTTTTTCTGTCAGTGTTGTGAATATGAAGGAGCTAGCCTCACACCTCAGGCATCAGCAGGTGCAGGACAGAGCTTTGGGTCTTTTTCTTTCAGCACTTAGTTTCGTTGAGCTACTTAACATGATGAGCAGAGCAAAATCTACTGCTGTTCCAGTTTTCAACACAGGCGGGCAATGTCCTCTGAAATATTCCTCTGTTAATGTTAGAAAGATGCTGATTCTGCTGAGTCAAGTCAGGTGGTGTAACTTACGGAAACAAAATTGCCCCTTTTGTCAAGGTGGTGCAGGAGGATGCAAAGTGCAGTGCTTTGAGAATTGATTTATTTTTTTAATAACTGCTTTGGAAACTGGCAGATAGCAATTTTTTATTTTGTCGAGAAACATTTAGTCTTGTGCTTGGTGGGTACAGTTGCTTGGATGATCAGAAGTAGTGCCAGAGGTATGAACTCAACTTCTAGATGGTAAGAGTTGAAAAATAAGAACTGTTGAAGGAGAGGAATAATGTGGCTCTCCAAAGCTGCTAGTTACTGTGGGATAAAGTTGATCTGAAAGCTAAAACTGCTTTTAGAAGTTTTCAGAGTTCACTTGAGTAGAAATTCTATTGCTCGGCCAACATTTCAGGTGGCTTCCTCCACAGTGCTGTGGTTCTTGTTGGCAGGTTGGGGAGCATCGATGTAGTTCTAGCTCAGTGATTTCCAGACTCTTTGAATCACTGGCCAGCTTTTCTGCTGGTAGCATGATAACTGTGATTCCGTGTCTCTGCATGTTACCATGTGTTGAAAGCCTTTCCAAGCAGCATCATCTGTTCTGTTGCTGGAGAAACAGATTTAGGATCTGTTACTTTATGTTCTTCCTCAGGAGATCGCATCATTCATTGTACTGGGAGTTGGCACTGTTTGTTACCCTGTGTGATGTCTTGTTTGTTGTCTTCTCTGCGAGTGGCTTCAGCACTCCTCCCTATCAGGTGTCACTTCTCAAAACATTTCAGATTTATCTTCCAACTGCAGGTCTGAATCCTTTTATTTTTTTTAAGGGTGGAATTGTCACTGACATGTTGGTTGCTCCAAGGGTGGCAGCTGGAAGAACGCCGTTTTCAAGCTCTGAAATTCTTTTGCACATTGTCTTTTACCTGTGTGATGATGTGCTATCCATTCCTAAACTCTCAGGGTGAGGCTGGGTTTTCTTAAGC
The DNA here is from genome assembly GCA_013389965.1 of Todus mexicanus. Lineage (NCBI taxonomy): Eukaryota > Metazoa > Chordata > Aves > Coraciiformes > Todidae > Todus > Todus mexicanus. Next base: position 30,400 of record WEIS01034442.1, read on the forward strand.
TATGTTTTTGCAGTA
>WEIS01034448.1:0-10292 GCA_013389965.1 Todus mexicanus
TGAGCAATACTTTGTTTAAAAATATTAAACAAAGCAAACACACAAAAAAGAATTCCTTGCAAGATCTAATTAATACTAAGCGAGCAAAATAAAATATAGGTCTCCTGACAGCAATAAACTCATTTGTCACTTCAGCTCTTTGTAATGAAAAACTCGAACACCAGAAATTACTTTGGTTAAGCAGGTTTGCTTTGTAATAAAATTTTTACCAAACTCACACTTATTTTTCCATTACAAAATACCAGGCTCCTCTCTCGCACTCAAGCTGCTACTGTTTGTAAGATAAAATGGAGCTTGGTTTTGAAAAGTTCAAAACAGATTTGTAAAAAATAACTCAAGGAGAAGAAATAATTTGACTAAGCGCTGCAGCAGCAGCTTTGTCTTTTCAAGGTCAGCAAGTTTTCCGTAACTACAATGTTCTGTATGTTATTTGTCCATTGTTGGATTATTGAAAGTTCAGTATCTTCGAGGTTGAAAATATGAAAACCTGGTTGCTTTTACTGTTTCACTTGCCAGCTGACTAGAGATATACATAGAAGAATCTCCTTTTCTTCCCCCGAGTAGGAAAAGCTCGTGGCTTTAAGACTTTTCTCCTGTGCTATGTTGGTGTCTGATTTACTTTCCAGTGTATGCCAGTAAGCCCATCACACACACAAAAACTTGAGCAATACTGAATAACTACTTTAAAGGTTGAACTTTTCTGCTTACTACCTTAATTCCACTCTACCAATTAAGATATTCCCAAAAAATCAGTGTGCAAGTGATTCAAATTGGATGGTTAAGTTGGAACATATAATTTCGATCTAGACTAACATGTACCAGTTATTAATGAATATAATGTAGGGGCAATGAGATCACTGTATCAAAACATATATTAAATATATCACATACAGGTTATATTGAATATAACCCATGTTTATATAGCCTGTGTTTTTATATCCGATGGGAAATGTGGGTACTGTACTTGCTTAACCCAGAAAATGGCTGAAAGAACTACAAAGACTTACTTCAAGACAAAGATTAATTCATTCCCATTTAAAATAAGGCCAGCAAAACTGATTTGAGAAGTAGCTTTGCGTTGCTGTACTGAAAACCAGGCTGAAGGACCCAATTATTTTTAAATCAGCCAGAGAATCTTCTTAAAGTTGCACAGGGCCTGCATATGAAGCTTCCTTTCAGTTCCTGGGTGCTCAGGTTCTCATGGGCCAAACATTTTCCACCAACCTCTTAGTACATGAATGATTCCTGCTGTACTTGACATTCTGTTTGGACTACCAGATTGGATCACATCTTGAGTCTGCACTCAGGCTGGCATCAAAGTTGATGGAAACATTTTGCTGTCTCTTCTGTGTTTGAGTCACTGCAGCCCAAACCCACTGAGCTATTCACAATATACTGAAATCCAACTTCAAATCACAAGTGAACTGGAAATAATCCTATGGGACAAATCCTGACACTCTTTACCCACCACACGTGACCCACAAGTAGAATGTTGCCTCATTATAACGACAGCAAGATCTTTCTCTATTAGTCATTTCCATTCTAGGTTCCCTGTACGTCAAAAGAACAATTTGTTCTTATTTCATATCTTGTGTTTAGACAGGATTGCAGGAGGCATGAAATATTGATAGCTAATTCTCTAGTCACTAATTGTCCTAATCTTTTGCGCATTTATTTCACTTGAGTTAGGCTTTCTGAAGACAGTGAGGCATCCTAGTCTACAGCTGTACGATGAAATTCAAGACAGGGTATGAAAAAAACCAGGGTTTTCCAATAAAGAAATACACATCCCCATGCAATCATTTAATAATGGTGGTTATCTATGACAAGAAGTCCACACAGAGAACAGCCACAAATTTATAATTTGTTATTGAAAGTGCAGCGTGCTAAAAGATACACAGCATGGTGGGACAGAGATCTGATAGCTTCATCTCAGAATAGGATTCTCATTGATGTAACCCCCTTACATGTTAGTTTTATAAGAGGAATGGAAATCGAAACTGAGATTTTTCTGTTCCCTACATGGATATTTACAGTAATAAATTATTCTTGCATGTAAAACATATAACTTTTTTCTGCTTTTATCTAGGCCAGCTTCTCAGGTCAAGGCATAATTTGTGAGCAAGAGGGATGAAGAAAGATGATTTCTTTGCTACTCCAAATAGCAAAACTCCTGCTCATTACTCTTATAAACTTAGTTGGCTTAGGCACACAAACATATCACACCTCAACTATGTTAACATAAATATGAAACAACGAGTAATTAAGCTAATAACGTTTTCTTAATCACTTGTCTATGGACATAAGGGCTGATTCCTGCAGCAGTGCCACAGTCCCTTGGGCAGAGATTTACTAACAAGACTCAAGATACTATTCCTCATTCTAAAGCAATCGGTGACACACAAAATCCAAAACAAGTACTACAGAGAACAGCATCTTTGGTTTTAGGTGTTTTGAAGTCCCACATAGCTGAAGGTGACAACGTCTGACGAGCAATTATAGAGTCAACTAAGGTAACGAGGCTGCTTGGAACTGCAGATTCTCTCACCTCTGGTTTATTAAGTTGCTAAACAAGCAGTGATGAGCTCACTAGGATATAGTCATCTAATGAAATTACACAGGAGTAACCCTATATGTGGGGGCCACAGAAATCTTAGTTTTCTAAAAGGGGAAGCTTTGATATAAGCCATTTTATTTGAGGAAGCAAATAACCGGATGCCTGCACTCTCCAATTCAGGCCTGTAAAGGTCCATATAAAGGTCATCTTAGGGTACAAGTCTAAAGTTTCACCGTAGCAAATAAAATTTTGAATTTCCCCTATAAAATGGAAGTCTTGCCTTGCTCTGATCTTTAGAGTTTAAATTAATTTTTCATTCTATTAACATTCAACATAATAGGATACAATGGTCCCCAAGGCATTCTTCATAATATACTTTGTACAGTGGTTTGCAAATGATCTTACTAGTTAATGGAACTATAAAAATTACTTGCACATAAAGGTCAAGAAAAATAAAGATAACTATATACTTTCTGACACCGTCCTGTTCAACACTCAGCTAAAGGCCCCTGGAGTAAAGAAAACTTGTACTAATGCAAGGAACATAATTCCTCCCAGTATAATAGCCCAAGTAGTTCAACCTTTGGAATTCCAGACTTTTTATGTCTGCATTTTCCCTTGACCAATTCTCTTGAACAATCCAGCACCTCATTGATCAGTTGAGTATTAGCATTCTTGGCATGACTTTGAGATCAGTTTGTAGTTTGATTCAGCCTGGTAATAAAATGACCTACATCAAATCCCTGCCAAGATGCCATCTTCGTAGCAATGTGTTTAGCATGAGTTATTTGGCCATGCTCAAGGTTACACGGCAACTGCTCCTTATCATGGAATAAAGTCAACAGAAGGGTTCTGTAACAATTCATTTGATGCTTATCACTTCCTTGATAATTACAAACAGGGTTGGGTGGGTTTTTTTCTTCTTTTTTAACATCTAAGGTCAATCCTCATGGAAATGGACCTAAAGATTAAAGTCTTTTCATACCTGAAATGACTGCATAGATTTCTCCAACACCAGCACTGAATTTTTAATTGCTGTCCAGAACTTAAACTTAGATGTATTAAATGGGTTGCATTGCGAGAAGAGTTTCTGTCAAGGGTTGGGGCTGGGCTGACCACCAGACAAATGACAGACACTCTCTATTAACACACCTCTCTTCCCAAAGTGAGAGAGAAAGGGAATAAGGGAGACATTTATGGGTTGGGAAAGAAAACTAAAATAGTTTTAATGAAAATAATAATAAAATGAAATATATACAAATACATACAAAACCAGTACCGAACCCAACCCCCATGAAGGCAATTATGTCACCACTGTTACTGTGGGCAGGTGCTGGGAAGTCCTAGACTGGACTCAGTGGTAGATGGGAACCAGATTCAGGAGCTGGAGTCTGAAATGGGATTCAGAAACACAAAGATCAGGATCCAAGGCAGAAAGGACAGAATCCTCCTCAGATGCTGGCCACTGAAAAAGCAGCTTAACCCCTGCGTTCCCTCAGATTTATACTGAATACCACATACGTGGGATGGAATGTCTTGTTGGCTAGCTTGGCGTCACCTGTCCTGTCCACTCCTTCGCCCAGGTGCAACCTTTTACTTTCTGCATCCCCAACGTGAAACACGAGATTCAGCAGTGACCTTGAGCTGCACAGGAGTAAGCAAAAGCAAGAGCCTTTCTGCACACATCAGTCCTTGGTAGGCACGCTAAACATCATGGCTTAGCATTACTAGAAGCAGACACTTTCTGCAAAAATCTGTTGTTAACTTCACAAGGCGCAGTTACTTAGAGACAACTGAAAAGCAAAACCACTGAACAGAATTAGTTCTGTTCTAACTCAAACCAGGACAGTTTCATCCTAGGGGAGTGAGTATGGAGTGACTTAGCTTAGGAAAGTTTTGTTAGCTTGTCCAAAAATATAACTTGTGAATTTATTTTGAAAAAGGCAGAGTCGAAAAAAGAAGTGTGCCTTGTGCTTGCGTTGGAACGTAGCAACACTTGTGGTGATCCTTTGAACCTAGAGGAGTTCTCAGCAAGTTCCGCCTCCCTCCCACTTCAGCTAGCGGCACTTTGTTGTGCCAGACAAGCAAAATATCTTCAAAACAAAGCCCAATATAATTACAAAGTCTAAAGGAACCCAGCGTAGAAAGCAGAAAACAGGCTCCATGAACTACACTCATTCACAGCAGCGGGTGCTGCTGGAGAGATGTGGTGGAGCATTCTGTATGAGCTCGAGCTCCCTGGGCTCTGCGGGCTTCCTGCCCAGGGACTGTAGCGCAGCCAGGAGGTGATGGAAAACATAAACAAACAAAGATACATCACAATAATGGAAAAAATGCTCAGTTAACGTATAGATGCTACTATGCATGGACACAATGAGAACTGCAGGTACTCTCCTAGAGAGGCACTTTCCCAGCTCCTACAACTCATCTATTGTGACTGCACATGTGGCAAAAGGACTTTGCCTCACGACTACAGGTTCTTCAAAATACTTCTCTCTGCCTTACTTTAGGCATTCTCTGTCAGTTTTTCTTCACTAGACACTGATCTCTACCCAAACCTTGACCAATTTCATTTATTTGCTTTGGATCAAAGATAGACCTGTGGTTTTTTCCACTACATTGCTGGTATTTTAACTTCAGGTCATCCAACCAGTTTGGCTCTATGCTTGATGATTGTTGGACTTCAGAAAGCAGAAACTGAATGAAAAAAAGTGACATTTTCCTTCACTATTTAATACGTGTCCCTGGAACAATGTGGGCCACTTTAGCACATTCGTCAAGTCCCTCACACCACTTGTAGGAGAAAGAATAATTTTGTCAGGTGAAAAAGCAGTTATCGCATGGCCAGTGGTTTCAGATAATGCAGAGAGGTCAAAGAAGATGAAAAAAGATGAATAAGATTTTTGCCCCTAATCCATTAGGAATCTATTCATTCAGGGCCACTCTGGTGCTTCCATCTTAATGTACTGGCCTGATTCCAGACTGTGCTGAGTCTACGATATTAGCTTCATTAGATAAGCCTGTAGTCAGCTTTTGGCTGGATCCTCTTACAAAGTGCTCAGAAGAGGAAGGTCTGATAATAGAAGAAAGATGACTACAGCTAATGCATCTAGGTAGGTTTTCCTCGTTCTTAGATTATTGCTTATTTGTGGAACGGAAGATTCCCTCTCTAAATCACTGGCTTTCCACCAGGAATTATGCTGATTAGATGGTTTCCTGAATAACTGTTTCAATGAAGTGGGATAATAGTTCTTCGCATTGCTTAATGTCTATCTCTGTAGTCATCACTCAGGATACATTCGTTAATTTATCACCTTGGATAGCACTTGAATGCAGGGTTTAGCAGCTTTAATAGATGAAGATATGAAGAGATCTCAAATGCTGCTCAGGCTTTGAGGAATTTATTGTTTCAGGGTATGGAAACTCATATTTTTCACCTCCCTTTTGGCATCCGATGCAAGTACTAATAAAAACCCCAGAAAAACAAGATCAATGTGAGCAAAGTGAAGATGAGACTGATGCCGATCATATAACAGAAACGGGTCACAAGATAACCTCCTTTTCCTGTAGGTGCAATTCCACCACGTTTTTGGGCAGGTTTGGAATTAGACACTATGCATCTATGCAATCAGGACAGAATCAATGGTCTTTCTTGTTGTCTGGGACATGGGGAGTCTCTGACCATTGCCTCAGTGAGATATTGATCAGTTCGAGATAGCAGCTAGGTTGTGTTATCCTCAGTCTTGACACCTTGCCAAAGCTTAGGGAGTAGCTACGCCAGAGAAGACTTGTCAATGTCTGAAGTGAAAGAACTGAGGAGATACATTTTGAGGATTTTGTCTTCTTCTGGGAGCAGAATCTGACATACGTCAGTATTGTCACTGACAACATATCAGTAATACCTATATGAATCTGCCAGGAGGTGCAGATTTGTTAATAAGCATAAAATCTATGATAGTTTCAGCTCAGATTTCTATCACCAAATAAATGGCAATCTGGGGCTCTGATAACTAACGAGAAGGTGAACGCAGGGCCTCCCACATTCTCACACCTGAGAGTTCCAGGCAGATGACTTGGGCTAGAGCAATTCCAGTCAGACCTCAGCGTTTCAGACTCTCAGCTCCCTCCCAGGAGGAACGTTCACAGTTTACTGATTACTGGAGGACCCAGCACTAATGAGAATCTAGTTTAGTCCACGTTGCAATCTTTTGCCTGCTATAGGCTTTGCTCCAGGGAGTGGTTAGGGAACTAAACTGGGGCCAGGGGAAGGTCAAGGTAGAGAAGAGACTGACACTTTTTCTATGTGCCATGAGAAAAGCAAGACCGGTGATGCACTTCATGGAATTGCAGTCTGGTTGTTGGTCCTGAGGAACAGCTGAGCTCGTTCAGCACATCCCTGAGATGGGAATGGCATTGCATCAGCCACCATCAAATAATGCCAGTGACAGTAATAGAGAAGGTTAGAGTCCTGCAAAAAGAGAGGTCAACGGAAGTCACACGTTTAACCGACTCTCTGTGCCGTTTTGATGCCCCATTGGTTTCATCTGCTCTGGGAGAGGGAGGGAATGGGCGACAGTACTTACCATTTAATAATGTCTGAACGAGGGCTGAAAAGCAGCCTCCTTGTAGCAGCAAATGTCAGAAGAGCAGAACTGGGGTCAGTACGCTGAACCACTTCGTATCTTTGGCTGCGCAAATAACAGAAGAGCTTTGTAGTACTTCAAAGCATAAAAAGGGAATGGTGGGAAGGCACAGCAGGACCCTGAGCACTGAAGTGCACCTGGCCTGCAAAACGGACAGGTCACAAGGTTGGGTTAAAGCTACCCTAATCCATTCGTGAGTAGACAAAGTCACAAGCAAGTTCGGGGAGGAGGAATATGTGAAAAGGCACGAGGGAGTTAAGTTTAAGAGCCAGGCAAATTCTGCAGTGAAGACAAAGCATCTGTCTAATGTCTGATTTCAACAGATTCACGACTAACGTCAGATACAATGGGAAGACCTCAGACCAAGGTCAGAGATGACAGTCCACACAGGGATGTCTCTTGCTCACCCCCAGTGCTCCACAGGGATCATGAGATACATGCCCCAGGGCTTGCCCTGCAGCGTGAAGAGAGAAATTCCACCTTCAGGTGAAACCCTGACCACTCTATGTCACACTCCCAAATCACTTGTCATTTCTGAGGCTCAGTCTTTCTCAGTGCCGTCACAGAAAGTGAATCTGAGATGATAGAGAACTCTTTTGAGATGAGCTAAATATTGATAAATGTTGATCGTTTAAGGCCTATAACTGATTTGATCCATTTTCTGCCATTGCTTCAACTAGAAATAATCGTTGCGTTCTACCACATTGAGAGGAACAAGTTATGCTGAGATCAATTCTGCTGATCAATGTTCTAATACAGTATTATTCTGCAGGATAATTTCAGCATTTAACTTTTTCTGGTAAACGATTTCCCATTGCCTCACTGTAGGGTTCTAAACAATCATTATCACTAGTTCAAACTGTTAATGAGGTTATGAGACACCCTGAATCAGCAAAGCAGAATCTCTGACCCAGGAAAGCTTTTCCCCTCCTGTGCCCTCTGCCTACTCCTTCCAGTTTGGTAAATTGACCAACTCTTGCCAACAATTTGTAGAAAACACATTTTTGCTAGTTAATTTTCTACTGGAACTTGATTCATCCAACCAGCAAACTTAATGACAATTTGTCTGCAAATTGTGCTTTAGATTGCACCTTGAGGAAGAGCATTACTATCTTTTTCTAAGTAATGTCAAAATATTAACATCTACTCTCACGCATTGTCTTTCATTCTCTCTGTGTACGATCTACCAGACCTAGCTCCATCAGAACTAAATGCAGTCAAATAGTATTTTCCAGTAGGAGGCTCCAGGTTTTTTGAGGACAAAAGGAGGAAGAAGCAATTCTCCGGTGCCCAAACTAGGGGAAATATTCTCCAATCATTCATTCTTAACCTCAGGGGATTTTTTTAGTTGCCTAAGGGAATGACATTTTTGACAGACTAGGGAATAGAGGAGAAGTTTGCATGTAACTAAGATCTCTGGTCTTTCAGCCTTCTTGCCAACGTATGAAGAAGCAGCCAAAGCTACCAGAAGAGCAAATACAACCTGATCTACCAAACTACCTGCAGTGGCAGGTAGTATTAAACTAAACCAAACAGACTGCTGAAGGGATGACTGTTCTCCACTCGTGGGTATGGGTACCCTCATCTGCAGTTGGAGCCCTCCTCAAACTAGTGCTGGAATGGAAACTGAGCTGCCAGTTGAAACATGAAGTTAGAAATTAGCTAAAAGCAGTTAAGTCAGAACAAACCCCAAAGATTTCCATCATAAAAAAGACTGGAGGAACACGCAGTGCCTTACAGCTGAACCATGTGGTAACTAAATTAGAGCTGAACTGGTAAGTACTTGGATCACACATGGCAGAACCGTAGGAAACTCAGCAGTTGCGGGATGGCATTTCTAGCTGAGTGAGCCTCACACTACAGAAATTTTGCTAGTCTATTACTACTGTCCTGCTTCATATCACACCTCCCTCTGCTTTCTTACTATGACTCTATCACTCAAACAGACCAAGAATTGATGGGTTCCAACACTGGCTGAGTAGCTGTTTGATTTATGCAGTGATAGAGGAAGCGTATAGGATAATGTCAACGAAAATGAGCTATTATCGAAAAACCCAACATTTATAACAAGGGCAAGATCCTCAGAAGTGCTATAGCAGCGAGAGAGACATAAGCAAGACTTTGGACTAAACAATCTAGCAAAATAACAAAGCCATCTTGCCTAGTTCTTTGGAAATCACCTCAAAATTACAGCACTTCTGTATTTTGCTCCAGGTTACCCAGTTAGGGCATTAACTGAACTTCTTTGTGTACAAATTCCATTACGTTACTGTTCCTATGAAATACTCATTTTTGGATCTGGTAGCATTGCTTCATGTCTGTACTTCTCCAATTATTGACTTGCCCTGAATAGCGGTTCTGATGCCAAGAAAATTCTATTTTCTGTCACTAAATGACACAGCTCCACTGCTGATTGATTTTCATAGGCAGAGTATGTGCTGTGTGTAAGAGTGAGGATGGGTGCATGAGAAATGTTGTTCCTGGAAGATCAACAGTAGATAAATGAAGACACCTGGACTACATGATGCTTCTGGCTACCTTTGCCAAGCAATGCAACACCTAGGAAAACTAAATCACACCGATTCTCCTAGATAAATTTGAGTCCTGTGGCACATTGAATAAAGCATTGATTTTACAAACAAAATCTTTCTTCGTTCTTATTCCAAATTTCATCGAGCATACCCAATAAAAAAAAATCCTCTCTTTGTTTCTCACCAAAAGAGGATGAATATGGACAAATTTCTGCCACTGAGGCCAGGCAATTAGATGGCGTGGGCCCTAGAGGACCAGCGCATTTCAGATTTCATTTCAGAACAAGCCACGCACTGCAAATGAAGGTCACCCTGATGAAATCAAGGATAGAAGTACAGTCTGTTTGAAGATCATGTTAATGTATAAGCTACACGAACATAACTGGGGATGGAATATTTAAATGCAGACACTTTCCACTTTTCTCACATTTCAAAAGGAACCATAGCAATGTGTTTCAGAGCAACTTACTGAAAAGAACTGAAAAAAAAAAAAAAAAAAAAAACCCCAGGAAACAAACTCTTGTAGAATCACAGGGGCTTATTCTCCTCTGAAGCCACTAG
>WEIS01034450.1:293-10550 GCA_013389965.1 Todus mexicanus
ATCGTGCAGCAGGTAACAGTTCAATATTTTTCTATAGGCTGGAATTAACAAAGCTAAATGTTAGACTAAATATCATTTGGGAAGGGCCTGTGGTGTATAAGAGGTGTGAACTTCTGCTTTGATGGAGAGAGATGAGGCCACTGAAAAACTTGCAGGAAACTCACAGCTGATGTGCAGAGCTCATATACTACCAGCGGGATTAAAGCTTAAACACTGCAGAGTTTCAGCTGTTTGGCACCACTTCCTTTTACTGAAATATTGGATTTTGGGGCTATGAGTGTACTAAAACCACATCATCCTACACAGTGGTCTAGGAATGTGTGTCTAAGTGGGCATGACAAGAAGATGAACAAGTATGAAACACGTTTCTTGTTTGAATGAAAAGATTGTCAATTAGTTCACGACATACTTGTCACAAGTAAGGTGAACAAACATTTACCTGAAAATTCTGTTTAATCTGATGAAGGCACAGTCAATAATGCATTTCATACCTACACCTTTTCAAATGATGACAACTCTGTGTGAAAATGCAAAACTCACTGAGACAGTTACTTGATTTCTAGAAATTACATAGATGATAAAATAAGGACAAAGAATAACTTCTAGTCCTATCAACATGTAATGCAAGGAAGTGAAAGGTAATGCCTATCCTTCAGAATAAACAAAGCACGTCACCACATTAAGTTTCAATGAATATTAAATAATCATAAAAATATAACATACTTGATCCCAGCTTTCAATTCAAAATATTTCAGTATCCCTACACAGCCAAAACCCTATGTCTGTACTCATGGCTCCAGCTGTGTAAGGAGGATAAGAAGGCCTTGTGTTCAATACTGTATAGAAAGACATAAATATACAATCCACAGCTCTGATCTCAAATCACTGTCACTCTAGTGATATTAATAGGAGCTTCTACTGTTTAAGATTTCTTTCACCTAGATCTAAGCAAACTCCGAAAAAATCAGATCATACAATTACCACTTACGATGCAGTGGAGATACCTCTAAACTGGAATGCAACACCTGTTTAGTAACTCACACTAGAATTGCTCAACAGCTGAGAATAACAGTCCTCATCTGCAGGAAGAATTTAGCTGGGATGGCTGTACCCAAACTGAAATTTTGACCAGCACCTTATTCTTACAGAATTTTATCAGAATATTCCTAATGTGCTTTCCATTTATTCCTATAATTTACCTAGCCTCATGCTATATAAACAAATAAAAATGACCCTTCCAGCAGCTAACCTTAAAAGTGGAATTCCCACTCTGAACAGAAACAGTACATGTTATTTGGTCTGAATCTCAATCATATCCTAGGGGTTGTCTTCATTGATTTTTAGATCTAAATAATAAAAAAAAAAAGTGTAAACCTAAATCGAAGCTTTCATTCCAAACCATTTTATTTCACTCTTTTTCTTCTTTTCTACAGTAGAGACTTGACTGCTTTTCAAAAATCATTAGCTTCTGTCCTAAAGGGCTGCTCCCACCTCTTCATACAGGGGGAGGATTCAGTGAGCCACAAAAGTCAGAAAGAAAAGTTATACAATGTGATAATAATGCATTTATAGACACAGAATTTGTTCAGGAATTATTTACAGAAATATCATTGGCATGGACTTACCCGTTGCAGATCCCTCCATGACATGACCAACATAGGGTCCTTCTTTGAACATTGGTCTGTTATCATTTTGATCAATAACAGAAATATCTAGGCGGACGGGACCATCAATGGTCTTCCCACTTATATCTGTGACCTCAACTTCAAGCTGTATGAACAAAAAGAGAGAATTGAATTGATTAGTTCACTATCACAGTGAGCAAAAAGTGAAAAAAACCCCCACAAGCTCAGCTTGGTGTTGCTGTAAGGAGACCCTGCCAAGGATACCACTTGCAGCCCATTCTCTTGGACTAGGCTCAGAGCAGATTTTCAACTTAAGCAAAAGAGAAAGAGAGATGTACGTTGAAACCAAGATCCTCCTTGGCAAGCTTGAAAATGTCATATTCCCTGAACAATGAGATTACTAGAGCATAAGAAAAAAAAGACCCTCTGTAAATTCAATACTAATCATGTGAACATTTGGTTAGAATTTGTTTCTTTTTGCAAGCACATTTGGAGTGGACACATACAGAAATATCACAGTATAATTGACATATCTCCTCATGCTCAGTTAAAAGGTTTTTTAAAAAAAAAACATAGAACCAAAACAAAAACACAAAGGCAACGATGCATTAGATATATTAAACACATTTTCTCAATGATGATGGCATGAAGCATTATCTTAGGTAAGTTGGGGAGTTCTTCAACTCTTTTAATAAGGTATGGCAAGACAGAAAAACATCAGTAGTCTTATATAAGCAGGTATATGTACATATGCACACTCACATCTCAGCATCTGAAAACATGGGTTAAACATAAAGCCAACATACGCAGGTAAAGATTTGTTTCGACTTCCTTTACTTTCAAAAACTGGAAACAAAGATGATGCTGTGTATCTCAACTCTCCAATCTACTTGCAATGGAAAGTCACCAAAAGTTATGAGTCAATAGGGTAAAACATGTCAAAACTTCTTAGAAAAGGTCAATTTAGACTGCAACTGCACGCTGTGCTTGCCATGCTCTCCCCTCACCAAGACACCAGTAAAACACAGAAATAAACATATCAGAGACACAGCCATCACTGTTATGTACCCTACTCTTCCCTGGACTCAACTTTTAATGGAGTTAAGATAGTTAGAAAATGGACCTTAATACAGACATTAATACTAAACTCTTCCAGTCTTTCCCTGAGAAAGTGGTAGCAGCAGGGGCTGGAAGTCTCTGAGTATTTTCTTTATTCTGTTAATTTATTCTTCATTGCTGTGTCTTACACCTGTAAGTTATTTATAAGTTAGTAATAAATCCTATTGGGAAATAATTAGGTCAGAATTCTAATTCCTTATTAAAATGGATGGCTGATTATCACATCTCTCTGTATTTTGTTATGCTTATAAACACATTCCACTTTTATAATTCAGTGTGCTGGGTGTGAGTAGGAGTATTTGTTATGAGTACAGCATCTACTCACATACACTATTTGTAAATAGTGTCACAGGCCATTTTAACATCTACTCACTGCATATCCTCACTTCTCTAGCAACTATTCTTGAAATCTTTCCCAAGCCTTATGTTTTACTAGATATAATAGCTTAAAAAATCCCACCTAGATGTGAAGACAACTGATTTATGTCGTATTAGCACAGCTGAAGCTTAATGGGGGCACACGCCCCTTCAATTTCCAGAGCTTCTTTAATTCTGTCTTCTAAAACCAACATAGTAATTTTAGGATTGCATAGGAGGTGATGAGGACTAGGAAGGAAAGTGCTGTCTTATTACTGAACTACATTAAAACTAGATACAGTTTTAGATACAGCTGGAAACTGCTGACAGAAAGATTCATAGAATGGTTTGGGTTGGAAAGGATCTTTAACAGTCATCTAGTCCAACCGCCCTGCAGTGAGCAGGAACATCTGCAACTAAGGGAGGTTGCTCAGAGCCCCAGCCGACTTGACCTGGATCTGGACGCAGCTTCTACCACCTCTCTGGGCAACCTGGGACAGCGATTCAACACCATAATAAAAGATATTTTCCTTACCTCTAGTCTAAATCTCTCCTCTTCTAGTTTAAAACCATCACCTCTTGTCCTATTGCTCTATTAAAATATCTGCCCCCATCTTAAGCCCCCTTTAAGTACTGAAAGCTGCTATAAGATCTCCCCAAAGCCTTCTCTTCTCTTGGCTAAACAACCCCAACTCTCTCAGCTTTTCTTCAAATCAAAGGGTTTTGAGGCCTCTGATCAGTTTTGTGGCCTGCTCTAGGCCCTCTCCAACAGCTCCGTGTCTTTCCTGTGCTGCAGGCCCCAGAGCTGGGCGCTTTATCTCGGCAAATGTTGACTCATCAAAACTATGTTAATTGCTTTGGGAAATGAAAGAATAACAATATTTCTGTATGAAATTCCAGCAAATTCATTTTCAAATTCAAGATAATTTGTTCTTAATCTATCTCTCGATATTAAGTGACTATACTGCTCACTGGAAAGAACAAAGGCTTTGTTAAATTTAAAAAACTACTTTAGCTGCTTTATCAAAATTGTAAGTCATCTAAAGTAAATGCTGATCTAACACTAAGGGCTTTTTTTCCTAAACTTGCAGAGATTAAGGAAGAGAATAGAAGATTCTTATTAATGACTGGAACAGATTTACTTTATCATTGCCAAGTTCACAGCGTCTGAGACCAACTGGACAAAAAAGTTGGTGTGACAGGTCCATAGAAACAGTTACACAATCTCTGATTCATTTTATTAAGATGACAGAGGGCTTGATTTATTAATCTTAGGACAAGCCTAGAAATTATTGTACAAAGTATTATGGGTCAACTCACCAGCTCCTTTTAAACCCACTCTTCTACAATGTGTTCAAAATAAAAGCCTGATACACCAAAATTACGACCATATATCTTTACACAACCAGTTTTTAAAGAAGCTACCTTATATATCTTGTCCAACCAAAAAAAAAACACACAAAAAAAATCCATAAAGCCCCACAACCAACAAAACAAGAAACCCCAGCAAAACATAGAAGTTACAAAACAGCAGCAAAAGTATATTGTTACTTTAAAAACCCCACAATCAACACATGCAAGAGAAAGTAGCATTCAAGCAAAAGACAATATTGACACAAAAAACAAATTACTTTGAACAGGCTGTAAATAAAACCAGGTGGAAAATTAGATTGTACCTATCAGAACAGTGAGATTTTAGTCTTTCAATAAAGAAGAAAGGCAGGAAAGCCTATCTAGTTGTAATGTAAAACTTGACTGATGGATGAAATACACTGCATTCATTCTTTTGATAGCAAGAGATTGTAATTGAACATTCAGAAAGCATCTAAGTTCCTACCTGATTATAACAACATAACTCTAAGGGAAAGTGGTAAGCATAGAGACAGGTTTGGACAAATCGACAATAAAAAAAAGCCTGCAGAGCTCTGTAGCTATTTGTGATGTGCAAACCTGATAAGATTGACTATGTTTTCAGTGTTCCAACTTAAAAGTTATGGAATTCCGTTCATAATGATGAAGTTATATTCATTGTAATCTCACCAATCGTGTTTTCAGAAATACTTGAGGCTAAATCCCAATTCCATTTTTGACAAAAGCATACATGCAAACTACAAAGGATAATCAAGGTTTTATAAGAACTGTTACACCTCACAACATGAGTCTCCACAACTGGATACAAAGCAGGCTTTGGCTATTGCTTCTAATATAGCTGAGAAAGACTGATGAAATTAAGCACACCAATAAAACGGGGAAAAGCAATATAAAACTGAAAACTGCAGGCAGTAACAGATTCTAGCCTGTTTGTCTAGACAAACTCTTATTCAATACTCCCTCTTCTCAACAGGGACTTCTTGACTTCTCATCCAATTTTCCTCACAGTATCTGAAGTGAGGATCTTCCTCATCACACCAAATACAATGATATTACCAGAAGCTTAGGAAGCTTATTCAACGCTGTTTTAAGCACTCTGCTTTATTTTAGGTAGTCTTGATTTGCTTCCACTCTGCAGTCAGCAACAACATTTACAGGAAAAGATAATCAGCCCTGTTCTTACCATTATTTAAGTAAAAGGTTTCTTTTCACAGAACAGTTGTTTATTACTTTGGGTGAAACTATGCTGGATAGCCATCTTCCTTCTCTGCATACAAATATCTGTATTTTATTTTCCAGCCAACCAGTCAATGACCCACGCAAAATTACATCAAAAATTTGGATTATCTTTTAGTACGTAATTATCTTGAAAGTCTAATATGGCTACTACAACATGACCTGCCCCAGTCTCAGTTATTCGAAGATATTTATAGGTACAGACCACTGTTGGCTTCATTCATTCCTAGTTTGATTAGAATTAGTATTAAGACTACTTGTTACACTTATTTATCATCAATTTTTAAGTGTGGATTGACAGTGAAGAAAGCTGACAGACTTATGGATCTTTCATGTAGGCAAGTTCCTGGTAAGAGAAAGAAAATTTGGTCACCTCTGGGCCATAAAGAGTAGTAAAGAAATTCTCCTCATAGTGAAAGGTTGTCGTAAAAATTTGATGCAATTACCCGAAACAACTCAGGAAAGACAATATTTCAGACACAAAGAAATTAATTACAATTAAATGTTCCTCATTTAAGAATATGAATAAAACATTAGCTAATTTTTATATAGCACAAGAAGAGAAGGAGGGAGAGGACACAGAGCCAAAATACACCGTTTCTAATAATTGTGCATAATTCTATCACAAACTACTTTACGACAGAGCACTCATTACCTCAGCAAGGTTGTACAGATGATGGCAAAAAAATGGCACTATTACCTGCACTGGGAGAATTTAGCCACACATTCAGAATTGGAGCCTAGGTGGGAAGGGATTAATTAGCCATTCTAAGTACTCCTGTGAGCATCATCCAGAGGCTTTACCTTGCTAATGCAACCACTTAGAAAATTAAATTCTGATTCCTTAAAAAATACACAGCTTATTATTCCAATTTTATTTGTTTCTTATTTAGTAGTAGTTGCGTAACCTTTCAGTAACACATTATTTTGCAACACTTTCACAAGAGAAAAATAAGCAGTTCCAACCTGAAAGGATCATTGCAGTTTGAAAACACTGAGGAAGAATAGAAGTTCAAACTGCATTTTCAGAGTTTATCCACTTTTTACTAATAGGAACCTTTATTTTCTCAAAGTTAAAGTTGTCTTAGAGACTGCTAAGGAGGGGTTTATCTCTATAAAGGTATAAGTCATAAGAAGATTTCTATGTTATTTCAAATGGTTTTTCCTTGCAACAAAGCAAGGATTCAGCGAAAGGATCTCCCTCAGCGTGAATGTGAAAACAAATCTTGAATGACTCAACTAGGGGTAACAGTACTTGGAGTTCTCCAGGTTCTTTATCCTGTACAGGCAGTACCCTCAGCCTGTCTTCCAGAGCCAGCACGCCTCTTGATTTGCAGTTCCCTTTACAGAAGATGCTTAAAAGATGCCATCAGTGAAATACGCTCATTGCTGTAAAATGAAGCTAAAAGACTATGCATTTAATATTTTTTATTTTAATATATTGAATTTCTCCACAGCACTAAACTAAGCAATTATGAATTCACTATCTAATTGAATGTATATAGTGTAACGCTATTAGTGTCACAGTAAATGTATTTTCTTCTACAGCTGTGTGTCTCTGAATCACAATATTGCTAAAAAAGCATTGTTTCCCTGTAGAACTTAAGTCCTGAAAATTTTTCTTTGCTCTGAGTACAAAATTAGTCCCTTTCCTGTGAACAAGCAGGAAAACAGGAAAAAAAAAATAATAGAATGATGCCATAAACCTCAGAGAAGAGAATACATTAATTACATAATCATAGAAAATATATACCAAAATGAACTCCGCCTTCTCTACAGGACAACACTAAACCAAAATTAAAAATTATATGAGGCTTTGAACTCATTAGAAACTAAAATAAATACTTTGGGATGTCATAGAAGTTTTCTTGTGTGTCAACAGAAAAAATAACCCCTCAAAATGGGTAACTTCATCTCATACTTTTTACCAGTTATTTCTGAAGATAGCTTTTAAATATGAAAAGCAAAACTGGTCATCAAGTAGTAAATGGTATTTTCAGTAATTTGTGCCAGTTTGGAGCAGAAAAGACTTACTTTTGTGAGTTCTTGTTGTTGTTATTTTATGATTTCATTTTATTTAAACATTTAAATATATTCAAGAAGTAATTCTTTGCACACACCGGATTCCTTCTCAAGCACAGAGAGTATTTAGTTTTATATATAGCATCAAACACTAGTAGCAAGCAATTTTTCCAAGCTTCAGTCTATCTCATGCCTCATAAAATCCAGTCTCTGTGATAAACATCACTGTCTAGGGACACTACATTCCAAACAGTGAGTTTGCATGGGAGAAAACTGGGCTTAACTGGTTAGTCACGTAAAAACCACAGCAAACAAAGGAATTCAGAGCAGAGGATGGAAGACACTGGCATTATCACAAAACTCTCTCTTCTGTTAAGCAGGAGACCTCAACCTCACTTCACGCAGCAGGTCATGTCAGGGGAGGGAGCCAGTAATTGCTCCAAGGTCCTGTCATTCTGGCAGGGCTTCCCCATGGGTACCTGTGCAAAACCGGCTGCGCCTGTGGACTGATGAAACACAAGCAATAAAGAACTTTCAGAAAGGCTCAAAATCACCATCTCCATTTTAGAGGTGGACAGAAAAGAGATGTGAGGTACTCTCAAGCTGAGTGTAACTATCCTGATTAATTATGATAGATCTGATGGAATCAGCTGATGTAATACAGCTGAGTGCTTCAAAATAAAATCAATTACATAAGCTAGGGAAAAGATGGGAGAAGAGAGAGAGATGAAATGACTCCACCAAAGCCAGACACCAGACAAAATTTAAACCAAGCTTGAATCTAGGTTTTTTGATCTCCAAATACAAGACTGAGCTAAAAATCTATCTCTTGCTGAGCAGGTGATGTAAAATTAGATTTATAAAGGTTATTAAGGTACCAACATGCGCACAGTGTGATTTTTCAAAGTGCCTTACAAGACTGGATAATATATCCTATTAAATCAAAACACCTTTGAAAGAGCTTTGAAAACCAGATTGTCCTCCTAGTGTCTGACTTTTTCCCCTCCATTAAGCACTGTTCTCCAGCTCTATAGACACAAATCTACAAGCGAAAATAATTTTCTGCATCCTCACAACAGAAAGGCGCATATTTCCAAGAGTCTTTCATGTAGCTACAAAAATAGAATTAAAATTACTTCTGAAACAGACTTCCTGTTAAATATTTTTATGAGCTTTGAAATTAGAATGCCCACTCCAGAAATAATCTCAATGAACAAATAAGGAGTAAAGGACATCCCTCAAATCTGTGAAGCAATACAGCTCTTCAAATGAAACCATGTGTACTTCACACAGACCAGAAGTATTACGGATGATCATATAAATACTAATTAAATTCTCTCTATATCACAAAAGAACACATGTTGAGCCCCTCGAATATAGAGGGGAGGTAGGGGAGAGAAAGAAGATATTAGGATTCACCAAAGCAATCAAGTTAATCACCACAAAAATATTAAATTACAGAAAATCAAAAAGAGAGGAAGCAGGACTGAAATAAAGGATTAAGACACAAGCCTTGCCAGAATTTCTAGGCTCTGCACTGCACCACAGAAACAACAAAGACACTTACTAAAGGAAAAATAAAAAATGGCTTTGCACTTTTAAATAGCTCCTAGCAGTATTGAAGCACTGCTTGTGCTGCTTGAAAATGACTCCAAATGGTATGCAGAATGTGGCAAGAGTTTAACAAATTTTCTTTCAGAAGGGTTCAAGAAACAACAGGATCAGAGAGAACCCATAACTAATCAGCCCAACAACAAAAACCCGTGATCTAAAAATGCATCAGTGACAAGAAAACTGACTTATTTAGTCATAAGAAGTAAAGGTCAGTGTAAATGTCAGGTATATCTCTTACACATGTTTTCCTTTGTTATTATTGCTTAACATATCTGTTCCTACAAACGAGTAGGAAAAGGTCTTAGAAGTCAAGGATCACTCAAGCTTATACTGGTCTAGTACTGATGTTACCAACCAGGTTACTCTACTTTAAAGCAACAAAACAAGCAATTACAAGAGCACTTGTACAGAGGACTTTACAAGCTGGCCTCGAGGGCATTCAGTACACTTCTGCCTTGCTGCCCAAGTTTCTAGCTCTGTAAGCATTCCTGGGATGACATCTCATCCTCCTCACATTGTTAGCTTTTGAGTGATG
The DNA here is from genome assembly GCA_013389965.1 of Todus mexicanus. Classification (NCBI taxonomy): domain Eukaryota; kingdom Metazoa; phylum Chordata; class Aves; order Coraciiformes; family Todidae; genus Todus; species Todus mexicanus. The sequence continues at coordinate 10,173 of WEIS01034450.1, forward strand.
TGCTGCGGCCAGGAGTCCTTCAAATCCCCATCCAAGACGGGAGCAAGAATGCTTGGGATCCAAATGTCAATGAAGACAAAAATTTGATAATTCAGAATTTTTCTTAATGAACTTTCACTTTCTGAGAAATTCACCTAATCTATAAATAAATTGCTCTCTTCTTCAAAATTTGAAGCAATATCAGAATATTTTATATACCGTATTTGTCACAGCCGTGGAAAATGCACTTCTACTGTCTTTTTAAATTTCACCTTATTAAAGGTTGATCTGTACAAGTCAGGTAAAGAGCACTAGATGAGATCCTTCATAGGATGCAGATGACCGTACTGCAAATTATAAGGGCCATGCATTATGAAACACATTCAAACTGAAGAGCTG
>WEIS01034451.1:0-12129 GCA_013389965.1 Todus mexicanus
CCAAGGTTAACCCACCACAAATGCCAAAACTTCATGGTATTGCAGATGATGAAAGAGGGGCTGAGGGACCAATGAGCTCAGATTAGCATCTGCACATGGATTGTGAGCAACTAAAATCCAGAGCACTGATATCTCACAGGTTGTATTTGTCTATTATGAAGCTCAAAACGCACTTGCAAACTTTTAAGGTTGAATTCAATGCTTTTGATGTTTCCAACCCCCCTCTTTAGTGTCCTGCAGATACGGCTGTTCAACAAAACAGGCAAAAAATTGATAAATGCCAAAATGCTTCTGCTTCTACTGCCACCTCCCTTCCCACGTGCACATCAGAGCCAGCACAGCAAGCTCTGCAACTTTCCCATGAACTAAAAGTAGCGGCACTGGAGCGAAAGTATTGAGTGTCAGTGGCAATGATGAGAAAGTTTTGTGTCAGGGAAGAACAGATACCATCTGACACATGAAACAGCAGCGGTAATTTGGGAATTAGAAACCCAGGCATATGCTTTCTAAAATTATCCATGAAACTAAAACCAAGGGCAACATACTCAAAATACCCTCTCAGAGCAGGGCTGCAGGCTGGCTGCTTGCATGCCACAGGACTGCTGTCTGAACTGGGCTCCCCAAGCAGCCTCCCCTGCGTTGGACTGGGAGCTTGCCTTTGGATGAGCACACACTCCAGCATTAGCCTGTCCTTCCCCACCTCAGATGCCGATGCCTCCAATGCTACATTTTGTTATGACGTCGCTGGCAAGGCACACTCAGACATACCTCCAGCAGCTCTTGTTTCATGCCAGACTGGTCAAAGTATTCCACATTTACTTTACTGCTGCCTAATTGACTTTCCTCCCCCCAGGATAGCACTGAGCACAGCCAGAACATTTATTTGTTTGATGCAATGTGATTTTCAACCAGCTGCAGAAAACATTGGCTTCCCAGTCAGTCTCTCAAGGACAAAACTGATGCTGCAGGCAAATTTGTCTGAAAATAGCCCCAGTTCCCCCTCTCCACAACCCTGCCTTCAACAGCTATCCCTGGCTTTGCTGCTGCCCAGTAACTCAGCAGGTACCAGCAGAGAGGAGCAGCCCCTCCAGGTACACCACGGTGCCGGGTCAACGGCAATCACATGAAGACAAGGCAAAACATGGGCACTGTTAACCAGGACAGTGTTCAGGTGATGTTTATTTAACTCTTCTCAGTCACGGCTTCCACTGGGGAGCTTGTGGCCTGTCATGGAGGATACCTCATCCCCGCACAAGCAGGAGACAGGATCTCTAGATCTTTGAAGCAGTGACACAACCCATTCAAACCAGTGACCCTGTTTCTTCCTAGGGCTGTTGCTGTTCTGAGGAGCACAGGAGTGCCACAAGCACTACATCAAACTGGGTCATATACAGTTCTTGCTCTACATGAAGCAGCAAACAGAGGAGCAACAGGAGGAAGCTCACAGTAAGAATGCAGCACTGGGAACAGCCCTTGAGAAAGGATCTTGGTGGTGAAGGGAATGACTTAATGGGGAATCTCACATGAAAAAAATATGAGAATAGGAACAGTGACACTTGTGGAGGAAAAAAGATTAATAGGGGTATTTAGGATGGCATCATTAGCTTAGCAGAGGGAACAGAAATCAGCAACCAGGCTGGGTAAGAGCACGGAGGAGTTACATAGGTAGCCTGGATAATCACACGACATATGGCCAGGTTTAGAATGCAGTTTTCATAAGTCATTGAGGAATGAATTCTGCTACAAAGCCTGAAAGCACAGAAAGTTTATATAAAGGGATAGACAAATCCCAGTGAGTTACGTATATTCTTCAAAAACTAGCATGGAGAAGGCATAACATCATTTCATGCTGAGGCTGCACCAGGGTTAGACCCTGAGTCTTCACAGTTCGGGTTGCATCTATTTTGAGGAGATCACAACCTCTCTGGGCAGTCTGGTCCAGGACTCTGTCTCCCTCAAAGAAAGTTTGTTTTTCCTCATGTTCAGATGGAACCTCCAGAGTTCGTTTGTGCCTGGTGCCCCTTGTCCTGTCACTGGGCAGCACTGAAGAGTCTGGGCCCATCCTCTTGCCCCACGCCCTTTAGATATTGATAAGCATTGATAAGATCACTTCTCCAGGCTAAACATCCCCAAGTCTTTCAGTCTTTCCTCAGCACAGAGATAGTCCAGTCCCCTCAGCATTTTTGTAGCCTCTGATGGACCCTCCAGTAGTTCTGTCTCTCAAACTGGAGAGCCCAGAACTGGACATAATACTCCAGACACAGCCTTACACAAGTGAAGCTGCTTGATTCAGGACATTTGTCGCAATGTGTCACTCAACAAGAGTGCCATCCTAGGGATGACCGTCTCATTTCCAGGAGCACTGCCAGTTGTCATCCTTACCCTTAGTAGACAGGCAGGGCTCTTCTCTGATATCTACAGTAAGGAAAACAGCCAGGTCAATTCTTCTTAATTTTGGCACTCCAAGCAGGGAGTGTAAAGCCTTTTTGGAACACAGGCAGTATGCCTTTCCCCTTTTGTATCCATCAACGTAAGTCCCCACTCAACACCACAGTTCTTTCATGGCTCTACACTGCAGTCAAGATCCCCAGAGCCTGCAGAGAGTTGAAGACTAGGTCCAGAGTCAGGATTAGCATTTGATGCCTTTAGGATCTTGTGGCTAATGAAGGCCAGGAAAATGTCACAGAAAGATCCAGGAGCTGTTTCAGAAAATTGAGATGTGACAGGGAACAAAAATCCTTCAAGCTCTTCAGCAAAAGCTGAGGTTTGGGTTTGACAAGATCTCAGTTCTCAGAGATATTCAAGGCTTGGGCCAAGGTCAATACAAAAGAAAACAAGTAAATATTCATGCCTGGCTTTATTCCTCTTTATAAAAATTCAGTCCAGCTCCAGTCCTCATTTTCTTATCATTTCTTAGCATTTCTGTCACCTGGTATGAACTATGTGCTATTGATGTATGTGTCCAGTGTAAAGATTAATTGAATAACCACAATTCAGGAGGGGTTCAACTTAATTCCCTCCTGCAGGTGCTCCGCAGTATTTCATAGAACTTGTGGCCGGGAATGTTTTATTAGTTCCATGCAAGGACTCACAGCTAGTGCTGTTGCTCAGCCTTGGTTAGTCAAAGCTGCTGCTCCACAGCCAGCAAAGGCTGCTGCCTGGCCTGGGACGGGTCACAGCCCAACTTCAGGTGCTGGGACATTTTTCCAAGCACATTTACACAAGAACAGAGAGTCGAAGCTTCTTTCCCAAGCCACTCTTCAGCCTCTGCTGGGCTGCTCCTTAGACTTGGTTGAATATGGTGGATGTTTTCTTCAGTGAGCTGATGACTTTGTACATCCCTGAGGGGATGACTGACCTCTTTCTGGAAGTACTCAGACCACTTTGACACACCTGGCTGGAAGATGCTACCCAGGAGGCAGAAGAGGCAGCTAAAATACAAGCTGCCCCCAAGGTCATGAAAAGCCCAATGTATTGGTTAAAACAGAAATTCAAACAAAATATTCAGAAATAGAAAAAACACATCCAGAAAGGCAGTTTGGCAGCTGGCAATCAGTCTCAGAGTTTGACATCTCTGCATAAGAGGATCTGCATAAATGCATTTTCACAGGTTTTTACATCAGGTCTTAAAGTCAGACCTCAGTCCTGCGACTGATTCAGAGCTCTGCTCATGGTGCAGAAACTTTTACAGGTCTCACTAAGACCGCCTTTATTTTTTTTGTAATTTAATATAAATACCAATTTCAGCATGCAAATTAACCGTGAGGCCAGCTTTTTGAAGAGATGGCTATCCTCAATTCCCAGCAAAGTCAAGGAGAGTCAGAGCATCCATAAAGGCACAGGATCAGGGTATATTAGAAAATGGACTATTACCATGTTCTGAAATCCTGATATATTCAGCTAGTTAATGCTTCTGAGGAGAAGGGCAGCCAATAATAGGAGCTAATAGTTCATTCCAAAGAATTAGTAGAAACTGAATCTGTATTTCAGCCTAAATATTGTTAATGTGTTTCTAAATAGGTAGAAAAAAAAAATCAGATGGTTTTAAGTATTCTCTAGGTAGAATAATTAAGTCTTCGATGCGGCATGTCTCTGTAGGCATTTATTTTCCATTAATAGAGGATCAGAATTATAGTTTAATTATTCACAGGGTTCTAAAGAGATACTCTATTTCATTCAGAAAGTCATTGACTGGATTAGAGGAAAAGTCCACTGAGCTCTCATATACCTTAATAAGGCAAAGATAGAGCCATGAAGGGCAGGCTCAGGACAAAGGAGAGAAAAAAGGCAGGAGAGCAGTGGCAGGGGACACCCTGCTCTCAGTAGGACCAGCTCCCCAGGCACTGCAGGGATGCATCCTGGGTCACCTTGACCGATTATGTGGGGTTTCCCCCACTTTCTGTCCATGTGTTTTCTCCATACACAGGTGAGGTTTCACATGAGCAGCACTAATATGACACTATCTCAGCCTGGGCTTATGGGACACAGCTCTCCTCTGCAGGCAGAGTTCAGATCCTAATTTCTTTACATTCCTTCGAAAGTCTCAGACTCCAGTTCTCCAGCAGTTCTATCACACTTTCGTACACAAATACTGAATTCAGAATCTACATGTGTCAGATCATCCAGTCTCCAGGGACTGTAAGTTAACCACGCTTCATAAGTACGAGCACTTTCTGGTTGCATGTACAGTCACTCTCCACAAAAAGCTGCTTTAATAGGGAAGGTTCTTTACCTGTAGAGGTACCTCAGAGGGTTTGCTGCCTCTGCAGTGACAGAGCACGGCACTGAACACAGGTCTTGTCACTGTTGTCTGGTGCCCTCTCCTGGCACTACCAGTGACATGACCTGGTAAATCCTGGCTGCATAGTGACAAGATATTTCAGCCTAGAGCGTATCTTCAGCACTGGCTAGAAACTTGTTAAACCATACACTAGAAAATAGAATTTTATGCTGATCTGATGTAAGGTAGAGACTGAATAGCTTTTTTTTTTTCTTTTCTTGGTGCAGATTTCCTTAAATGAACATTTTAGGGAAAAGCTTCCTGCTACCCAGAAGCTACTCAGACAGTTTAATTTTGGTGACAATTTTCTTTGCCTCATAAAAAGGAAATTGAAATATTTCTGAAATGCTTCTGATTAGAAACAAGTCATTCAATTATTTTAAAACTTCTCATCCAAAGCATCATGCAAATGAAGTCCAACACCAACAAAATTCTCCCTGAATCATCTTAAAAAGAGAGAAGTTTCAGCTTGATTACTCTTCCATGAAGTGAGAGTTAAACCCCTGAACCAGATAAATATTATTGGGATAGGCAGATGCAAGTCATAACATTTAAATATGTACATTTTCTAATGTACATATTAACCCACACAGAATAATTTTCCCATTGAAAACCTGTATAGAAGATTATTATATAGAGTATTGTGGTTTCACTGTATATTTGTGCATGACCAGGTGATCAATACTGTAAAAATTTTGGTCTAGAAGATACAGAAGAATGTAACAGACATATGATACTAGTGTTTACACCAAAGTGTATTGTCTTATATAAAGGAAAGCAAAATTAAAACAGCCACTTGTATCACAAATTATTTTTAAACTATCAGAATTTTAGAACTGGTCTACTTATTAGTGCCTTCGGTATGAATTATACAGACATTAATTACACATTAGCTCCCCAACTGAACATTCTCCATCTTATATCTACAACTAACACATGCAATTGGAAACACCACCACTCCAAGCCAGCATTTTAAGAGAGCGTTTGAACAGTTGTTGAAAGAAAGGACAATTAATCTAGATCACTAACACAAAAATTTCTTCAAATCTATTAATGAAAAAAAATCCTGAGGTGAAACCAAATTGAGAATTAACATGATTGAATCCCTGATTGTCATCTCTAGGCTTTAGCCTGGGACACGTCCGGACAAATGTTGAGCAAACATGAGATGGTAGAGCTTGAAAACACAAGCTTCTGGGGGGGTGGATCTCCATTTGGAACTCATTTTTTTATAATCGAAGCTCAGTCCTAGGTGCTTTTCACACTAACTAGTGCTCTCCTGGGTCATTTTTNGATGGTTTAAACATCTGAATGGTATTGTCCCTTCCAACCTAGTATTCGGTGATTCAAGTAACATATGGCTGAAGTCAGCAGAGACATTTGTACCCTTGTGCTCTGAGAACACTTAAAGAGTGCCAGCTTTGCCTTTCTGTTCATCTGCCTTACCAGAATGTGGTGGGTGTCCAGAACATCTTTACTGGGCTCATCACTTCCAACATTTGCTCCCGTTGAACTGAAATTTGGAGTGAAATATTTTCTCCTTCCACTTTCATGGAAAACACCTGCTGTGCCCAGTTCCCTGTCTGGGAAATGGGGATAACAAGGCAAGGGAATCCAAGCACGTCACTGCTGCAGCCCAGGCCAGCATCCTTTCCAGGAGGGTCCTGCCTCATGGATGCATACTCCAAATTGTGTAAGGTCTGGGGCAAGTGGCCAGTTGCTGATGAAACATAGACATTTCTGTTGCTCTCATTTTTGTTTTTATTTTTTGTTTAAGCAAAATCAAAGCTGCAAAATATTTGATTTGTATTCAGGGACATACGTTTTTTACACTCCAAGGCACTTCACTAAGAGCATGAGGCATAAAGATATATAGGAAGAGAAACAGAATGTAACAATTTAGGTGAAATCAGGGAAATCTAAGTTCTGCGTAAATACATTGGCAGGAATAAGCCCCATCCAAAATCCAGGAAGACAACTAAAGATAGAAATGTCCATTCTGTCTTTTAATATTACAGTTACTAGTACTTAAATCAAAGCAGCATTTCAAGCTACAATTTCCCATGGTTACAGAGAGGTGCTTTTTTATCCTCAGCTGTGCTTTGCAGAAGAGGCTTGTCTCTCTTCTACTTAGTAACAGGAAAATGATGTCTATTAAAAAAATATTTTTGAAGCCAAGTTGTCAAAGTTTCAGATTTCTTACTATGTAACTGAATCTTGCAAGATCCCAGATCTTAGAAATAAGGGTCAGGGACTTTGCGGTTTTCCCACCCTCGCTATTTACATTCACAAATGCTTTGCAGCGTAAGATTCTGAGAAGCGGTCAGGGTGATTTTCCCATGTTTGTTTATCCACGCTGACACTGTGACCAGCTAGCTCATGAAATAATAATCAGGCTGTTTCAACATAACACGCAAGGAACTGCGCTTTTCATACAGTTCCAAGTCAGACGGGGCCATCTGTCATTTTTGCAGCTGAGCTGAATCAAGTTGCTGCAACTTTGAAGCTATGTTACCTTTCCCTCCCTGAACTGCATAATGGAGTTAATTTAAATTACTTCAGCAAAGAGCCAGGGCACTCTGCTGGAGCTGTTGTTGATAAATGCACCTTGGAGCGTTAGCCAGGTTGCACATATATGGAATTAAGCACTGGGCCCGTACAGAAGACGAAATCCTGGCCTCAGCGAAGTTAATGGCAGATCTCCTTTTGACTGCAGTACGATCAGGCTTTCTCTTTGTCCTTCCAGAGAATGAGGAAGGAGGTAATAAAAATAACAAGGTGCTATGTTCTGAGTGTACAGTCCCCAAATGTAGTTGGTTACACCGTGGCAGCAAATCTGAGACCTTCACACAGCCACTTGTTCTGCATCAAAAATTATCCCTTTTCTGCAGGTCAGAGTTGAAGTCTGACAAGGGGGTTCCGTGAGAACAGCACAGCAGTATGTTGAACCTTGAGAGTAATTCCTAAAAGTACTCTCCCCAAATTCCCAAACCTTGAACCTTGAGAATAATCCCCAAAGTACTCTCCCCATTACCAATTTCACCCACAGATGCGGTGACAACATTCTGGTTTTCTGGTCTACTTCCAGCACCCTTGAAATCACAGACCTTAGAAAATGCCCTGTGATTTATGCCACTGACGTAGACAACGCAGGCAGCAAGCTACAAATGTTCACTGCCCCACATGTGTAGGTTACTCGCGTGGCATAGCACAGGGGCTCCGTAATTCCCCAAGGGGACGAAGAGAGCGGGGATGACAGCACAGAGCAGGGTCTCTGCCCTGCACCCTTTGTCTGCCTTTGAACTTGCAGCATGCAACTTCTTAGGACAAAAAGCTACGGGTCCTAAAGCTGTCCAGAAGCTCTGACTCTTCCTCTCTGTCTTCGTCACTAGATGAATGTTCAGGCTGGTTTTCCACAATTCCTGAATTTGGTCACATCAGCATCGGGAGGACATGAGCAATCACAGGGGTGTTCAATCTTTCTCCAAAGGCTGAACCAAATAATGAAAGGCATATGTATTCCTGTTGTGAAGGTTTTCTCAGCCTTCCGTAAGTAATTGATGTCAGCATCAATACGGCGCTTTCTGCTGCTATGCCTCAGCAGCGTTTATGGTAGGTTTCCTTTTTAACTGGGCTTTCATTTTTCCAATTTCCTGCTCTTAGAATCTTGTTCAGTAAATTCCTTGTTTGGGCTTTATGGGCTTTTTGATCATATTTCTTAGAAGATAACTCTTTTGGGATGTCACAGGCGCAGAAGAGCTCAGAAGAATTACTATTGTTGACAAGATGTTTGACCACGGACAAATGTTCCTCATTAAGGACAGGTTCTATTTTCTACTTATAAAAACAAACTTCCTGCTCACTCCAGTTACAAGGAAATGGCCTTATTTTTATAAGGACAGCGCAGCAAGAGGCTTAGTCCTTCTCTGGCCTTTTATCACGTTCATGGTTGCTTTCCCTTGCCCTTTAGAGAAACTCCCCTCGGTATATCATCAACCCCTGACCCAATGTAACACAAAAATACCTTAAAAAGACGGACTAGCTGAGTCTACCCTACCTCCCCATGATAAAGAGGACTTAGACATCCCACCCAGCCTTGTTTCCTTGTGTTATTAATAATAATCCCTGGCTCTTCTGCCACGTTCATCATCTTGCAGCGTTGCCATCGATGCAGATCTAACGGCTAGAGCAATAGCATAAACTGCCTGTGGTTATCCAGCAGTGCCACAGTAGAGCTCTAAACAGAGCCCGCCTCTCCTAAGACTTATTCAAATTTATGTTTTTGCCTTCATATTGCCATCTTTACCAGCCCCCCTAGGGGAAACTTGGTGCAGCTTCCTGCAAGGAGCTGGCACGCAGGAACAATCCAACTGAAATGAATGTTGGAAGGCTTAAAACCAACCGTCCAGGTAAGTTGCCTCATGTCACACAGGGTGAAGACAGTGGAAATCTAAAGACTTCAGTCATATCTGGCTGAAAGACTGGCAGAAGCCATGTTTCAGTAGACGTTAAAGCACGTAGTTAATGAAAGCATCCAACTTATTCCATTCCCGGTCAACAAGGCACGTGGATGCGTGTTGAACTTTCTTTGCAGCATTGTCAGAAATAGCTGCTGCCTGCCCCGTTACCTAGAGCTAAGTACTCCATGCACTTTTTACCTGCCTTTGGACCACTGTGGTGGCATTTCCAGAAGAAATGAGGATTTACGGCCACACTGCAACGGGAAGACTGTGAGTCCTGCCTGTGCTGGTTGCATTACCTCCCGGTTCTGGCAGCCAAGTCCACCCTCATCCCTGTGTCTGTGACCCTGGGCATTTCCCCCTCACTGCCGCCTGCCTTACATATTCGCGTGCTTTCAGAAAGGTCTCCCCTGCTCTTAGCAAGGCTGTCTTTTTTTTCTCCTTATTTTCCATAAATCATCTTTTAATTTCCCTGTGGTATAAACGCAGGGTGTGAAGCAGATGATACATTGACCAAACCTTAATTTACTCTTACAGCTTCAGAAAAGTTAAGGATGGTCAAGGGTTTTTACATGATATCCAGTTTATTTCTGTTGTAGCAACCACCACTTTTTCTTTTCAGGCTTTTGTTAAGGACAAAAAGAAGGCAGGGAACAGGAAAGAGAGGAAGCCCTTTTAACTAATTTCTGTATTCAAGGTTTAAACAAGGCTTTTCTTTTATTTGAAACCCGCATTCACTCTGCCCTTTGCAAAACACTTTTGAGTAACAGAATTTCCCACCAAGTGGCATTTCCACGTTTCGAGCAGCTCACAGAGCAACACGTACGTCCAAGGGGCATTGTGAGCTTGAGTTAATTAAGGCCCCATCCTCACACACACTGGGCTCCCTGGCCCCAATCCAGCAGAGCACTTAAAGCATGTGTTTCTCACCAGGCACGCGAGCCTCTGCCTGTGTTTAAAGTTAAGCATATGTGCGAGTGCTCTGCTGGAGTGAGGTCAAAGGAGGCAGCACCTTGTGGGCTGAGCCCTTTGTATCTCTAGAGCACCTTGAGGCATTCAGAAAACAGGCAGTGCTGTGGCAAAGAGGCATATATTCACACACAGAGCTGTCTGTAAACCTTCAAACAACCGTGTGAGCCTCCATAGATTTGATGTACCCGCACTGGCTTTTTTTTTAATAAGCAATATTTAAAATATTAGTCACTTCAGAGCTGATATGAAAATAACAGTTGTGTCCCTTACAGAGGGGGAGGAAAACATGCAAACAAGCTCATACACACACAGAGTGAAAAATACTTGATGCTGAAGGATTTATAGTCTGCATTTCTGGGTCCGCCTGTTTCAGGCAGATGAAAATGGGAATTTTATCATCAGGGTGATGATAAAAGCATTAAGAAGCATGGGAGGAGAAAAATAAAGGGAGAGGGAGGTGGGCCTAACTCAAAGCAAAGGGAAAAAAACCCTGGCATAAGGATGGGCATGCATTAACAAGATGATGGCAAAGGTACAGGAGTGGGAGGTGTTGTGCAGTGGATTATGTGTGCCAGGCTTTGGCTTCCCCTATAGCTTCAGAGGGATTAGAAATTGTGCTGGCTCAGGCACTGGGGGACTCTGTTATCTCCCATATGTGCATTTTCAATAATAATGGGAGGAAGGACACTGCGGAGTGGAGCGGAAAACACAGGATCATAGAATCAGAATCATCAGGGTTGGAAAAAACTTTCAAGATCATCAAGTCCAACTGTCTACTAAACATTATCATGACCACTAAACCATGTCCTGAAGTGCTACATCTACACAGTTCTTTAACACCTCCAGGGATGGTGATAAGCTAAGCAAAAAGAAAGCGGAGTAGTGAGCAGGGGCATTTTATATGACAGGTGAGAGATAATCTGGCAGCTTGTTTAGTAGGAGCCAGAAACTAATGTAGCAGGTCAGCTAAACTGAAAAAGAAAGGCTTGTGGTTTAAGGTAATCCCTGCTCGTAGAGCTCAGGTGGGTTGAAGATGGAAACCACAGAACAGGACAGGCTACCAAGGAGCTGCTGGGAAGGCACAGTGACATGTGGAGCAGGTGATGGCAGGTGAAGCCCTGCTCAGAGGGAAATTGTATATGGATTGCGTGGGTCAGTGGTTTTACATATACTCCTGTCTGAAGCGATAAATTGTCTAAGCAGTAAATCAAAGCGCTGTTCTTTGCATGTGCTCATATAGGAGGAACATTTATCAGGACTCATCCTTCACTGAGGGAAAAGGAGAGCGGAGCACTTGGGCACCAGCTGCCTTGTACAAACTGGGAGGAGACGGTGCCCTGGGAAAGGGAGGTTTGGGATGCACTGCCGTGCCATGTGTCACCCAGACCAGGGAAATCAAAGCACTGGCAAGAATTCAGCAAGAGGGGAAACTCCTGCCCTTTCCTCCCAACAACATCTGACGGTGCCTGCCTGGCTTCTGGTGACTGTCCTTAAATGTTGCACAGCTCCAGCACTGCGTGACACAAGCTGTGGGAGCTGTGTCTGCACAGCCGCGCACAGAACAATTGGGCCACAAAGAGACATCGCTTTGGTTCAGCCCAAGACCCCAGGCAGCGTGTTCAGTCTTTGTTCTTGTCCTGAGATCCCAACAACACTATAAGAGCCACAATTCAAGGGGAGGTTAAAGTCTAGCATATTTTAAAGGGGTTAAAGATAGATATGAGTATGATTTTAGATGAAACATATTGACAGATCTGTAAGCACCTTCATGATTTCCCAAGATCATGTGGGTAGACATCAGCAACACCAGGAGCTGAATCTGCATTTGCCCAGAGATGTTTTAGGACTTTGCTGGCAAGATCATCCTCACCCTGCCTCTCCCAACTTGCCCACTGCCTCCTTTGGAAAAATGTCAGG